>CM014730.1:22878387-23010887 GCA_004329165.1 Spatholobus suberectus
TTTTTTTTTTTCAAGTTTAGGCGATTTATCGTATCGACTAATTATTAACAGTCAAAATTTTTACTGGAAGATCTTTGGGACAGCTGGTATCCCACGTCCAGCTCTAGAAAATAGGTGATTCATCACCTAATTTGGAGATGTGTCCCTAAATTACATTTACAAATAAATTAAAATTGGAATTTTTGCATCATGGATGATCTTACATAGGGACACCTAGGTTCATTTTTTTCCCTATAAATAGCCATCACTTAGAACTAAATCTTCATCCCATTCCTCTCTAAGCTGGACTGCCACTTCTCCATAGCCACCTTCCTCCATAATTTTTTTCTTCTTACACCAAAATTCTACTAATTTTCATTAACTAGTAAAAATCCTCTTCGTAGGAACTCTACACCAACAACTTCACCAACTCTTTGAGGTAATGGGGGGAGTAGGGTTGGTTCTAAATTTCAATTACTTTGCATGTTGGTAGGAAGGGTTTTCCCCTAAACCCGTTTAGGCTTTTGTTTTATTATTAATATTATTGTTATATTGTTTGATGTTAAACTTTAATTTTTGCTAAGTTACTATTTTGCTCAAATTCAAATTATTAAATTATACCAAGCTGTTACTTGCTCAATTTTAGAAAATTAAAATGCACTTGCTAAGCTGTTACTCTGCTCACTTTTAGAAAATTAAAATGCATTTGCTAAGATGTTACTTTGCTCAATTTTAGATAATTAAAATACTCTTATTAAGTAGTTATGCTGCTCAAATTTAGACAACTATAGTATAATTATTAAGTTGTTATACTGCTCGAATTCAAACAATTATAGTAGAATTACTAAGCTGTTATACTGCCCAAATTTAGAAAAAAAATATTTTTAGCTATTATAATAAATAATTAAATTATTGAATTATCAAATTTTAGTAATACTCAATTAGTTTAGCAGAAATAGTAAAAGAAATAAACCATAAATCTCATAATATGAAACTAAAGATAGAAATTATTTTATGAGCTATTTATGAATTTATTTTTAGAAAACTACTATAGAAATTTCAATTTAAGTTCTTATCATTCAGGTAAGTCTAGACACACTAATAGACCATCTGTAAAAAATTTCATAAATTTTAAAGCTTATTTAGTACTTCTAATTATGCTCTATAAGTGCCTGTGAATACATTTTTCTTAGAAATACTAAATTTCAAAATTTTTCAAAAAATTCTAAAAATTCATGATAAAATTCTAATTATTTTTCTAAGTTTAAAAAATTATTTTTATGAAATTTTTTGACCATTCTATGATTTATTTCTTAATTATCAGTCTTTATTTTAATTTGTATATCTTTATTTTATTGAATTATTGCTTATGTGCTTTAATTTGCATTATGAATTATGTGAATGATATGTATGGATCAAATCTCTGTAATATAAGGCAGAGATATTAATAGAAATTATATTGGTGCTCAAATACTTGAGACCAAAGTGAACCTTTAGAAATTAATAGATTAGTGAGTAATGTAAAACAAGGGACATGCAGTGGCATGACACCCTGTTAGGGAAGCTACAGTTTGGTACGCTGAGGAATGAAAGGCAGGGACCCATTTGGGAGGTCTCGGGGGTAGGCATCGAGTGGTGAAAGTCCTAATAGCCAGGGTAGCGTCCGTGAGCTGGGATATTCACCTGACCAAGCTCGATAACCTCGACAACTGCTCAACATTCTGGGATTGGTTTGAGAGTATACCTCTATAAATGGACGTCTTGACTGATATTTGCTCCTCATTGATGATGAGGACTGTACCATGTGATGATGTTGATGAGGTATATGTACTCCTAGTCACTTTCCAGGTTCTGTTAAGAACTATTACTCATTGATGGAAAGTATGGATCCATACCAAGTCAAGGGTAGTGTAGTATAACTTAGACTAAACCCTAGGTTCCCTTCATTAATTGTATTTAAATTCCTACCATACATGTGAAAGTGATTTAGAACAAATCACCTCACTCCATTATTTTTGTTATGCATGTTGAATCGTGATTATTGAAGATGATAACAATGCCTGATGATGCTGAGGAAGAGCTAGAGGATACTTCTCCAGATTTGAAGACCTAGTTTATAATATTTTCTTAAGGGATAGGGTAGATAAATACTGCTCTGTATAGGATCTTTTTTTTATGTATATATTGTGTTAGGTAGTATATGTCTTTTGATGTACTTTTGCTGTCTCTTTGACTATTATGTATTACTCAAACCATGATGTACAGTTGGATATATATATATATACATAAGCAGTTTTTATCATTTCACTTCTATTTCTAAATTCTGTTATCGAAAAAAAAAAGAAAAAATTTTACTCACATTTTCATCAACTTAAAGTAATAATTAAATTAATATGAATTATATTTAAAATTAAAGGAGTGTTACACCCATAAGTCACTATATACTAGTTCAAAAGGTTTAGAATAAGTAGTGGTAGGCAGGGATGAGAGAAGACGATGAGCTTTTCCAAGACAACGCGATGAGCAAAAATCCAAAAACATTTTTATTAATAGGAGAAAGATCAGCGTTTGAAAATGATTCATTGTACATTTGCATTTGGATGTCCTAATCTAAAGAGCCATGTGGCAAAAAATATGAGCTACTTGAAGTAGTATTCGTAACAGGAGACATATGAGGTACAAAAATTAATGAATTAGAATTCAAGGACTGGGTAGTAATATATCGTGGCAAAGTCAGTAATCTTGGAAATTGGTAGAGTCTATCTTGACCAACATGACCTTTGAGGAGCACCTCATTGGTACTCTATGATTTAACCAAACAAAACAGAAGGTGAAATTCAAAATACACTGAGTTATCTTTGCAAAATTGACTTACAATGTTGAGATTTTTGGTAATGGATGGGAAATAGAGTAAGTTATTGAGAATTAATGAAATTTGTGAGTTAAAGGGAGAGGAAAACTTAGTGACACCTACAAATGTGATATCAAGGCCTTGACCATTGCTAATAGTGATTTGATCTGGTCCCTTAAAAGAGTGAGCTGTTGTATGTTGTATGAGATATTGGTTACATGGTGAGAAGCTCCCGAGTTAGGATACCAAGATGTAGAAATAGGTTGTGCTGCATTAGTAAGCATAGCTTGTGGAGTGGAATGAGTCGAGTTGGAGTTCATAATTAAGTGGAGCTCTAGGTGGAAAGACAGAAGGTTGTGCGCCATAGGTTGGTGGAGGTATGTACTGATAAAATCCAAGGAAATTAGGCTAAAAATTCTGCCATGGTGACGGATTCCATAAGCGAAAACTAGGAGTTCCTGTGGGAGGAGGATTCATGGGATAGTAGGCACAAAGTTTTCTTCAAAGCAATAAAAGCAAACCAATGCACCATGCCGATACCTGTGGCACACTTGACACTAAACTCCAGCATAACAAGTATGACCACTACAGCCATCACCATGGTCACCTCTTCTAGTGCGACCAACGAAGTAGCGATTGCCATTATTGGAGTCGAAGGATTGAGAGGGACCTTGACTAGTTAGGTTAACTTATGGAGGAACTTGAGGCAAAGAAGGAGATAAGGTTCCTTTAGTGAGATTGACTGACACAATAGCTTACTTCTTGAACTTTTCAAGTCGCATTTCATGCGCAAGAAAAAGAGTCTTAAGTTCGTTAATGGATAGTGGATCAACTTTGCTGCTAATGAGTGATAACGTGGATTTATATTCCTTCGGTAATTCCTCAAGGATAATATCGAGTTGCTCCTTAGGTGAGACAGAATCACCAATTGCAGTTAGTGCATCAACTAATGCTTGAATTTGAAGTAAGAATTTAGAAACTGTGCAATTTTTAAGCATAGTCTTTCAAAGTACGGTACAAAGTTGTCGAGCTTTGACATTAGTGTGAGAATGAAAGAACGCATGGATTTTCTCCCAAACTAGCCATGACGACTTGCATGCAATAATGCGCATAAGCATTTCGCGCGACATCAAAGACTATAATCACAATAAGAGAAGTTGATCTTGCTGTTCCTAAGCAAGATAGGGGGCAGAGATGTGATCAGCATCACGATTTTCAATGCTTGTATACTTCGATGGAATCTAAGGATTCACAAAAAAGTGGTGTAGTTGATGACTTCAATTACCACTTCAACTTGTTGGCACCATAAGAGATAATTCTTCAAGTCTAACTTTTCTAAAATTAAATGAGAAAACGTAACTGCAACCATTGGATTCAAAGTCGGAGAAAATGATGAGAGTGGATCGAGATGGAATGGCAGAGAAAGAGGTGGTGGCAATTGATTTTGATCAATAGCCATAGATCTAGGGTTAGCTAAAGGGATCGAAACTAGCTCTGGATACCATATTAGAATTGAAGAGCAGAGAAAATGAAATCTTTCATTTAAATGAAAATGAATTATAGAGAACCTACCAACAGAGGGGAGGAGTAGCTATTTATAGCTGTATAAAGATAGCAGAAATCTAACAAACTACAGTTGGACAGTTATAAAAGTAAAATAATACAACTAACAGATTGTAACTAGCTGAGAGTTAGTTACAATACATTTAACTAAAAGAGTAAGAGTAAAATATACCCCAATATTGACAATGCACAACAAGCGACCTTCTTGATTAGGGTTTTGCCATTTTAACGATGCTGTGTGGCAACACTAGAGCCATGTTGTGAGGACCTCAAAGAAGGTGGATTTGGTGGCAAGGTGATGAGGAAGAAGAACACTAATTGAATCAATCTTCAATCTTTGGGGCCAAAGAAGAATAAAAGTTGACTGGTTTTGAACATGCTTCTCGTATCGGGTGGTAGTTGCTAGTATTCATGATGGGTGCATGTAATTCTTGGTGGGTCTCTTGCACATTGTAGCTCTCGTACTTTGTCTGCCTTTTCCCTCTAAACCATCTAACCACAAGAGACAACACGTGGGTCAGCCTCTTTCACCGATCACCACCCACTACACGCCAATACACACTGATCAATTTTGTCTCGGTTCATTCATCATACTGGTGCCAGAACATGACAATAGTGGTCATTGTCTTGTTTCTTAGTTCATCACGAGCAAAGATTCAACGTTGGTTTTTTTTTCAAATAAAATATATTTTTTCTCTCAAAATATTAGTTTTAATTTTTGTAAAAATTTAATATATTTTTAATCTTTACTATATTAAAATACATGTTTTTAATTTTGAGAGACTAAAACTGCATTACTTTTAATCAATGTAGAGACCAAAAATGTCTTAAATTTTTATAAGGATTAAAACCATATTTGTAAATATTTTAAGGAAAAAACATATTTATTCTTTTCTTTAATGTCTTTCAACTCTTGAAACATTGACATTTGGGCTGGAAAGAGCAATTGGAGTATGCATAACCTGTCCCGTCCTATCAATCCGGTCCATTTTGATATTGATCTTGATGGGTTCAAATTTAAAAATTAGACCGAATGTATTTTGAAAACGAGTTCAAGATATATTTTTGGTCATTCTGATCCGATCCAATGTCTTATCCTCTCTTTATATAAATTAGAATAACTATCATAAATGAGAGTATTTTTAGGAACCATTTTTCAACGAGAATGTTTTTAGAAACTTTTTTAACATCTTATCTCTTTCAATCTATCATCCTTATTTTTATTTCTGAATTGAATGTCAATATATATTTTTTTAAAATAAGTTATCAATAGTTAAAAATAACCTTGTATCACAATATAAATTATTTATCATAAATTTAAATTATAATTTATAAGATCAAAAATATTTATTTATTATAAATTTTAATTATAATATAATTTATATATTTAAAAGTATTTATTTAATATAAGTTTTAGTTATATAAAATAAAAATTTATCTTGCGCATTATACAGACTGAAATACTAGTATTATTTTAAAAAGTATTAGTTTTTTGAATAGTTGTGTATTAATAATATATAATGTTTTGTATACTATGATGAGTTTAACGGTTATGTACTGTCAATGTAAAAAGTTTACACTGTCAACCAATTAAAAATCACAGTTGATATGGTTTTTAAAGTAGTCATTGTAAAAATTAACAAACTTACTATACATGATGGTTTATGACTAGATAACAATGTAAAACTACTTAATATTATCAGTGCATAGCTTATTTTCTATACTATGATGTTATATTTATATTAATATTATTTATTTTAAAATATATATCATAAAATATACCTTAATTTAAGTTTTATATTTCTTTTATTTTGTGATTTAATTATATATAAGGTTAAGATTGGTAAATTATGTTAATAAACTAGGTTAACTTGGTCTTATCCCATACTATGATTTGATCGGGTTGTGTTCAAAATTTTAACAGAATCTCTAAGCCTCCTTCGGACAGGAATTTTCGACTCCACGAGTTAATCCTCTTCCACACCTAGAATTTAAGCAATTATTATAATTTACGCAAAACGTAAAAGTACCCGTACTCTAATTTTTCAAAATATTTAAAAACAGAAACACGAGTCCAGAACATAAGGAAAGGAAAGCGTTTAAGCAGCATAGGCTCATTATCCAACCATTGCAGTAATAATATTGCTAGCTACTGACCAACTAGAGATGGTTTCACCCAAAACTGAACACAAACTCCGCATCTTACCAAAAACATACACAAACTCGGACTTCAAAACAGGAAACAAACATAACATATAACATATTATTCATTGACTTCTAGAAATCTCAATTTCTTATTCATAGGCTCGAATCTGTGGGAAGCGTGTAGATGAAGACTATCGTCAATGTGAAGAGTGAGCATAGTCCTATAATTCACTGATTCATTTTGGACAGCCAGCTTGAATTTGTAGCTATGACAAAGAACAGCAGCAGATATTTTCATCTGCCTATATGCAAAATCCTTTCCTAGACAAATTCTTGGACCAGCTTGCATAATGACAAGAAGTTGAGTTTCAAATTTTCAGTTACTCAAGAAAGCAATGTCTTTTATTCAAAATTCCTAGTCCATTCCATTCTTCACAAATTGTCAATTTTCATATTTTGCACTTGCTAACCTGAAAGGCTGTGAACTTGAAAGAACTCTTCTGTTGGAAAGTTCCACTTTCATGAAGCCATCTCTCTGGTCGGAATTCCTCGGCATCATCACCCCATATGAATTTCATCCTACCCATGGCATATGGCTGATATTATATAGCATCACCTTTCCTAATACTAAATCCATCAGGTAAAGTTTCATCTGATAAGCAAAGCTTGCCATCCTGTAGCAGCACAGATAGAAATTCTTTAGATAGAGTGGACTTCACCAGGAAGAAAGGATTCAGCTTTTGTAAATTGTACACTTTAGAAGATAAAGTGCAATAATAATGGTCGATTCCAAAATCAATTATTGTATTGACATTAATATAAATTATGAAGTTGTTAAAATCTTAATTGTTAATCTTTTAATCTTTATCCTTGAAAGTGTTCATGCACTTTAGAGGAATCAAATCCTATAAAAATTGAGTGGCTTATTTTCTTTTGTCTTTTTAATAACATTTAATTTTAATGTATATAATGCACAGGTTCATCACCACTAGAACGGCAGGATAAAGTCTGAGTGTTTCACTTGAAGCTGCATGCAAATAGTGCATTTTTTCCGGGTTCTCCTTAGTTAGGCTATCTGCAAGTTCATCAATATTATAAGTGTTCTTCAACCTTGCTGCTTCTGCAACTTCATGTGCAATTTTTTCTTGGACATGAGGATGCTTGCATAGCATGTAAAAAAACCAGGAAAGAGTAGCAGCTGTTGTATCTCTTCCTGCAATCATGAAGTTGAGGATAATGTCTCTTAGGTATTTTGTATCTGTCTCTTTCAATGCCAGAAATCTTGACACCATGTCTGCCTTTCTCTCCTGTCAATAGATATACATTTCAAATGGATAATCACGAGAGTTTAATTTCTATATTCAGTCAATGTAAAAATTGTCAACCAATCAGAAATAATGGTAGGTATAATGTTTAAGTTAGTTATTATAAAATTCAACAAATTTACTATACATGACAATTTGTAATTGGATGACAGTTTTTTACACTGTCAATGCATGTACTATTTACTCTAATAAGAAGAGGTAGAAGTAAAAGTTTTGCCGGCAGGAAAATCATATTGTGACTTTTGCACTTGTTTTGTTTTAATTCTGATTAGTTTATACACAAATTCATCCACCACTTTAATACGGTTTCTCAGTACTGCTTCTGATCCGATGTTGAGGAAACGCTTGATCTTCCAGAAAACATCAATATACCGATACAAAGTAATAGCACTTGCTTCATCAAAGGCATTGGAGAATTCAGTGTCTCCTTCATATGTTCCACAAATGGTGTCCAAGTCTACACCAAGGACGATCTTAAATACCGAGTCTAAGGTTGATTTCACAAACAATTCCTGTCAATAAACACCACGCACCATGAGATTAATATAATAGATCCTTTATTTTGTTTATAAATGGACTAACCACTTTATATCAAGCATGTTACAATCTTACTTGGAAGTCAACTGTTTTATTTGACATAGCTGTTTTTGAAACAATTCCTGCAAGTTTTACTGCATTGGATTTGAACACTTGAAAGCTGAAGTCTCTGACTGTTTTGGTGCCGATTTCATAGCTTGCTACCTTTCTCTGATGTTGCCATTTCTCACCGTCCACTGTAAACATGCCATCACCTAAAAGATCTGTCAATCTCTCATAGTGGTACCAGCACTGTAACAGGACACAAGAGTAAGAATTTGAGCCCTCACTATACATGGTTACCTATTTCAGCTTACTAGGCTTTAAATTAAAAATCCAAATTATAGTTGCATGAGAAATCTGCACAGAAAATATTTAAGAAACTTACAATGATATTTAACATGTTATGATGTTTTATTTTGAGCTTCCCAAGAGACCAAAGAGTATATATTAATTTGTTAGTTATACTTTTTTCACTAAGATATGCTATATGCACCGTGTATTATAATTGAGACATTTTAAAATTTGTTAAAAATACATTATGGAAAATTCATTAAATAGAATTTCCTCAGGAAAAAGGAAGAAATTATCAATAACCCAAACTCTGCTTGCAAAGAAGATATAAAATGAAATGCTTATACTGTAATAATCTACCACTTCTCAGCACCAAATCAAATGAAACATCACCATATTAGATCAACAAATCTTTTGTTCAAATGATATCTTATCGTTGTACCTCCAACCCTCAATGTTGAAATCAAAAGTCTTCATGATGCAAAGTTAATAAACAATTATATGCTTCATATAAATTCAAGCTTTTAAACATGGTTAATCATACATGAGAAGTTCCCACTATATTATTAATCAGCAAGCACTAGTGCTTTGTGTCAAGAATCCACTTATCATGAAACCCTAAGCAATTGGGAGAAGGCCTAAGAACACAATGTGTTAATATTTTAACATGGAGAAATGCTAGGAACACATTCTCTGACACACTTCTTCTAACACATTCTTTCCTATTAGTTGAAATTTATTGAAAATTACAAATTTTGTAGGGTTCCACATCTTTTTAATGAATCTTTTTCTAATTTTGTAGTTTTCAATAAATTTTAACCAGAGACAGAGAGTGTGTTAGAAAGAATATATTAGACAGTGCGTTGGTAGCACTCCTCTTTTAACATTTATGGTATGTTTGGTATGTGGTTAAAATTAAAAATGAAGGCAGAAAAGATTATGCCACCATACTCTAAAATTGAGTTGAATTTCATTCATGAAATTTCCATACCCTGTACCTAACTGAATCTTACTAGTAAAACTAGGCTCTAAAATAGCTAGGCAACTATTACCAATATCAATCATAACTAGAAACAATTGTCTTAGGAAGAGAATTTCTGTTGTAATCATGCATTTTCAGGTAATAAAAGAGTGTTTCTACCAAAAATTCTTTGACATTAAGTACCTTCCCATAGTTTTCTAAGTTTGTTTTGAGGATATATTCAACATTCACAGGGTCTGCAGTGTAAACCTCACTCCTGTAAAAGCTAAGCAACCGGCAAGTCTTGTGTTTTCTGGCGAGATCAGTCATGTAATCGTGCAGCCTATGGAAGCTGAACAACTGGTCTAAGACAGCGCCAGCAACCACATGGTGCCTTCCTTTCGTGCAGATGAATCTTCTGAAATGGGTTCTGAATATAAACAATATTGAAGCTATAGCTGCAAAGGTTGCAATTGCAGACATAGGATCATAATGTAAGTGTACGAATCTCATAATGTAAAGGAAGGCGAAGATGTTAGGCTACTCAGATAGGTTAGAGAGGATGAGAGAGATAGTTGACAAAAAAATTATTATATGAATTTGCAAGGGAAAGGAAGCTATGTCTAGTACTGTAATACATGATAGTGACCATGCACGTGGAAAGCGTCTCACATATGACAATCCTCACATATAACAAAATGAATGGTTAGATTTTCTAAATTGGGTTTACGTAACGATCACTGCAACAAAAATTTCACGTAATAATGGTTTGACATTTAATTAATTTTTATTGATATAATATTTGTTTAATAGAAATTAAACTACTAAAATTTACACCAAAAGATGTTAGGATAAATTCAAGGTACAAAAAATTGATATATCATATTAACACGCAATTCCATTGATATTGAAAATTAGTACGTATTATCGGTGCATCCAACGTTGTTATAATGCATCAAACTATTAATGTATGGGAAGATATTCGGACTAACGGTGGCCATTATTTATTTTTTTGGGTGTACTAAAGGTATCTCTCAACTAAATAACCAAAAATTAATTCTTTCAATTATAGATCACCAAAATAAATTTTAATTACTTCTTCTAACAAAGTTTTCTAACTGCATATTTGTTAAGTTTAAGTTTTTTCCTCTTAATGTGGGATTCTAACCTAAAAAGTAATTAAGTGAAGTCAATTCCAACAAAAATAGTAATAAAAGGACCAGAAAAATTAATAAGGACAGTTCAAATTATAACGTGAAAAACTTCTCTCAATATGAGAAAATAAAAAACCACAGAATTTTGTCCAAAAAATCTTTTACTATATCAAAAAACGAGTACACCAAGAGAGTCTTCCTAACACTAATAGGAATCAATAAAGCATCAAAAAACATCTTTACAAAGGTGGAAATCAACACAATAAAAGCCAACGATGGATACTTAGCATAGACAATAGAGAAGGCAAAATTAACATTAAAATGTATCAAAATAAAGAGCTCTCTAACAGGAACATATATACTAAAATTTCAACCAAAACAAAGCATGTTTATTGTACCAAATCATCTACTAAGATCCCCATTTTTCTTCTCCTTTGTTGTTGCACCGTTTCCAACTTCTTTGACACCATTTTTTCACAACCCCTATATGTGACTTGATGCGTGTTTGGAAGCAAATCTGCAACACACATCCTCACTCTCTCTTCACATCTACCAAAAGTGACAAAAAGTTACTTTTGCATCATTTGGGCATGTGGATGTGATTTTTATAATGGGTGTGGGGGAAGGACGCTATTCCAAACACTCTATTAAGGGATAAGGGATACAAAAAACAATGTTGCCAAGTCAACCAATATTTTGTTCATCCCTTCAACAACACCATTCTTTGAAGGAATCATTTGATGTCTAATCCCTTGCTTTCTAGAATAAGCATCAAATGGTCCTAAGTATTCCTCCATTGAATATGGATATGCATTTTAACTTCTTCCCAATTTCACACTCAACCAAGACCTGAAATTGCTTAAGCATTTCAAAATATCATTTTTAGTCTTCAAAGATGAAAACTCAAGTCTTTCTTCAATGGTCATCAATAAATGTCACAATATGCACTACCACCAAGCATTCTTGTTTACATAGGGTTGTGTTGAACCTCAGTTTTGCTCAATGTTATAAAAATCGGACCGATAATCGACTCGGCAAGGATACTAGGTCAATAGGTTACTGGTCGAACCAGTGAGTCACTTGTTGAACTGCATGAACCAGTATTAAATATAATAATATAAACAGTGAAAAGACGTATAAATATATTTATTTTATTTGTTATTTGTATAGCTAATAAATGTGGCTTAGTGGTTATTTGTGAATATGCAAAGCAAAAGGGACGAAGAGAGAGAACTGAACGCCAGCTTTCATGCATTTTCATTATTTTTGTCATAAGTCAACGTATCAGTGTAGCCTATTCCACGATGTATTGCCTACGCTACATTTTCCTCGGGCTATGCGCATTTATAGGCTTTATTCCTTGGGCTACGTGAGCTCAATTCACACACATTTGCAGGCTATTTTTCTTGGACCATGGAATTAACTACACTTTTCTGAAACCACGATGAGACATTTGCTGGTTTGGACAGTTCGATCGAGTCTGGTTTATCCCAGTTGAATCCGATTTTAGACCGATTAAATGACGTCAGAACCAAGTTAAATACATAAACGATCCAATAAGTGAACCGAACCGGCCATAGGTCTAGTTTTTGATCCAACCAGTCCGACTGGTCAGGTTGGTCCGATTTTAATAGCACTCGTTTTGCTTGTAAAATTTGCAATTAATTGGTTCAATTTCAACAAGTGCATAGGTTGAATAAGTAGTAAACCGACAAGTCAGATATCGTATCCATAGGGATCGAGGCAAAAGAGATCAATTCAATCAAACTATTATCATAAAGGCAAAGCAAATTATGTTTGTCACGAACATAAGTGCAAACAATTTAATTGCAAAAAATAAATATATAAATTTGCTACTATGATTATCAAAGTTTTCAAGATTTTATATCAATGATGGTAAGGGTAGTTAAGGATTCAAATCCCTTTATGTTCAGCCTTTGTATTTTCACCCTAATTCAACATAAACATTCTCATGAATTAGAAGTTCAGATTTCTCTAAAATTGGTTAAACATAATTCTTATAAGTTTCTAAAGCCCAAACCCGAAACCACTTTGATTAACCCTAATGTTTTACTTTCATAGCTTCATTAGAATCAAATCAAGCATTAAGTTCAAAATTTACAAGAACAAATGCATCAAGAAATGCTATTCTTAGACTCATCTCAATACATAATCTTCTCAAATCAAGAATACATACATATGATTCCTCATCATGCACATATTTTAGAATCAATCTTATCAATGATTTATTGACGTAAAATATTAAGAACATAGTAGATCACTCTAATCACAAGAGTTACATTAAATCAAAAAGGTTTAAATACAAAGGTAACCTATATAGTTCATTTAACCTTAACTACAATGAGTTTAGTAAACATGGAGAAAATGCAACTAATTAAGAAATAAATGGTCATGGATAGAGAAGATTCCATTGAATCTTCTAGCTCCTCTTCCAAGGGTCACTTCCTCAATGGAGAAAAAGAATAATCGCTTAAAGAGAATTATGGTGAATGATGTGAGAAGTCATCTTCCAATGCATTCTAATGAATGAGCCTTGCAAAAAGGTTTAAATAGTAGCTTGAATGGACTCAATGCTTAACAAATTTAGTTACATCCCACAAATAAGTTACTGTTAGCATTTAACATTGGCTAAACATTTGAGACGTTGGAAGGAAAGTATTTGGGAAGCTCTTCAAAACCATTCACCAACACAGCATCCTAAATGCTAAGTATTCAATGAAATTCATGTGATTTAGCATCTTTTCCAACGCATACCCCTCCTGGTGTCCACCACATTGATTGTCCACTACAAATTAATGCTTTCTAGTATTAGAGTTTGTGTCTAAGTTTGTGCCCAACATCCAACGTTAAGCTTCCAGGGAAAATTCTTGCTTCTTTCTCTTGTGGTGTGAGGTACCACTCAAGCATTTCAAACATTGCCTCCTTTTTGCAAGTGTTTTGCTTTATTTTCCTACAAAATTCAAAAGAAATAACTTATGAATACTTTTTATTTACAACAGAAACAACTAAAACAAAATCTAAATATTTTTATGGATTTTATGAGCTTTTCTTCTTTTTAGGTTTCTTTTTTCTTCTTTCTTTTAGTTTAATTAGTGTTATCCTAAATGTAACATGTATCGAAACACCAATATTGACCACCCAGCTAGATGCATTATCAACAATATTAATAACATCATTTTCTTCAATAAGAAGTAAATAATCGGAAGTCACATTAGCTTTGTCTTCATCAAAATCTTCTTTTTTTCTTCTTTCCTTTATATTTATCTCTGTTCTCATTCTCTTCCTTAAAGGCCGATAATGTTGGTGTAAGCCCTAGAGGCCAATACCTTATGGTTTACATTTGTATCTTGTTTTATTCATTTATTAATGATATGAGGCATTTCATTTATTATGTGTATATTGGAACATAATAAAGTCCATAGAATAATTTATTCTTAAATATCCTTAGTCAAGTTTTATTGTCAATATGGATAACAATAATATGTTGAGACTAGTATGTGAGTGAACTGATGACCTCATATCACGGGTCATGGATATGAGATATTGATTCTTCACATGGGTACATGATTAAGTGTAATGATGTGTTGGATTGACCCATTATAAGAACACTACATAGAATAGTTATGAAAGTATCATGAGTGATTCTCAAAGTAATTATAGTGTATACAGTCCTTAGACCTAAATTCACTACGATTCCTACATAAGGAGTTATATGTTTTAAGTACCATCAAACGTTGCCTGTGATAAGGTGACTATAAAACTAGTTATTAGACATAGAACAAATCGTGAAAACGGATGTGAGTGATCTAGATGGGATTTGTCTCTCGTTCGTAACAGGAGTAATATTTGTGAGCCCTCTTGATAGAGTAAGACAACTATGCATGGTCGTGCTAAATGAGTCAATATGGGATATCAATTTCATTTATTCTAATGTCTTCTTGGGTATCAAGAAATAAATAACTGAATAACATAAGGATGACATGATCTATGCCTTGTGTTCAATTATGATATTTGGACAAAAGGACTAGGTTACACGAGAACATATGTCATGGAAAGGTTATGTGAAATCACAAGATATTCTTATTACTTGGGTAACAGTGATGTATTGCTAGAGTTCACTATTTATAATATCAAATAATATTTAATATTTTTGCCAATGTAATAAAAACCTATAAAAGTCACATGCATAAAGCAGATTAAAGGAGAAAAGAAATATTAAGTATAAGTATAATATTTCTTTTGGGTTGTAATTGTAAAGTATGAACCCACTTAAAAGAAAGTCCAAATAATGAGAAACAGTATGTCATGTTTCTCATGGGCCAAACTCTTAATGTAGGGGGCCCGGTATAACTAAGTTAAAGTGCTAAGGAGCTCCTATATATAGGTAGTGCTTCAAACCCTAAGAGACACACCTCTTTAGCTGCATACCTACAGTTAGTGTATGTGAGAAAACCCTAGCCATCGTGGGATTTTCCGACGGTGCAGCTAGCATTGCCCTCCTTTCTTTGATCGTGAGACGATTGAGGAGTCTGCTTATGTTGATTTAGTAGAGATTGGGCTCGTGATTGCTGGACTAGGAGACTAACAACGGTATCAAGCTCTAAGAGGTAAATTCTTAAACATAGTTTTATGCTTTTTCGCATGGATTTTGTGTTGGAAAAGTTTCTCCACCGCAGTTATTTTAGTTTATGTTTCCCAATAGATAATACTGCTTAATATGTCCTTTCTTACCACAATGGTAATACTCAACAATTTTATACCTATTTCTAAATTTGCTATTGCTTTGGTCTTTACTACCTAAATCTCAATTCTTACTTCTCCCCTTTGACTTAGTAACCAAGACCTCTAACCGTGAATAAAAACTCTGAGTCTTTCTTCTCATCTCTTCATTCAAGATATATATTACTCTTAACAAGGTTCCTTGACAACACACTATCAAGAACAAAATTAGAGAGTGACATTATAAAAGTTTCCCATGACTCTGGCAAAGAATCGAGAAGAAATAACCCCTAAGTTTCTTCATCAAATTTAATACCCATAGAAGAGAGTCAATTCATAATTCCCTATAAAGTGTTTAAATGATCTGCCAATAGAGACCCATCTTCATATTCTAAGGCCAACATCTGCTTGATCAAATACATCTTGTTGTTTCTTATTTTCTTAGCATATAGTTGTTTAAGGTGGTCCTATAATTTTAAGAATGTTTCTCCCCACTAATGTGTTTAACATGTTATCAATAACCCACTAATAGATATTCGACATACCTATTTGTGCTTTAGAGTCCACTCTTCTTCAGTTTTATCAATGGGCTTCTTTGTAGCAAATATAAGTCAGTGAAAGTTTTTCACATAAAGCACATCTTCCATCTTGCCTTTCCATAAGGCATAATTTGAACTATATTCAAATTCATCCATTCATCTTATATTGGCTTCCAATGTTCACCACAAGGCAATCACGACCAAAGAACCAAAGCTTTGATACTAGTTGTTGGGAGCAGAATACACAACAAAATACTAAGAGCTCAAAAACTTATCCCTTTCTTGTGGAAAGCTAACTAGAAAATAGCCAAGTGAAGTCAATTCCACTAATAACAACAACAAAAGGAGTAGGAAAATAAAACAAGGAAGCATCAAATTTTAACATCGAAAACTTTTCTCAATATGAGAGAATAAAAAACCATGATATGTAGTCTAGAAAATCTTTCACTATATTAAATAATGGGTACACAAATAGAGTCTTCCTCACACGAATCAGAAAAGCATAGAAAACACCATCAAAACCTAATAATGGGTACATAGCATAAACAATAGAGAAGGCAAAATCACCAATAAAATATATTACAGTAAAGAACTCCCTAACAAGAACAAAATACTAAAATTTTAGCCAAAACAAATCACATTTACTCTACCACATTATTTGCCAAGAACCTTTCTTTTTCTTCTCCTCTATTGTTTCATTTTTCGCAACTTCTTTTATGCTATTTTCTTGCAACCCCTATATGTGATTTAATCACTCATTCACTTTTTACTTTGTGCCTCCCTGCCCCTATTTGTGATTTAATCAACCCCTTTCACCTCCTCTTACTTCATCAATGCCCTCTATTTCACTAATAACTTTGTCTTTAACATTTAGGCCTGATTGAGTCGCAAAGAACAACATTCGTGGGTGAAGGTGTGTCTCTCTAGTGAAGTTTTTTGCAACACTGATGTAACATAGAGTTAAGGGTGAGTTTGGGACCTTTCCACCTAATCTCAAGACCAACCATTTTTGCACACTTGACTACATCAAATCGCAACAATGAAAAGTGAGAGACCTCACCAATCACCACCCACACTAGATCATAGCAATGGAGAGTGAGCATGATCATTGACATAAAATCAAAATATTCAACCGGTGGGTCGTTGAAATTTAATATGTATAAAGTTACTCTTGGAGTAACTTAGTCCCCACCGTATATATATATATATATATTCATGACAAATAATGTTAAATTTAAGACTTGTGTAAAATATAATACACATGACAAATAATATTTTAAGACTCTTGTTAAAAAATATTCTAGTTTAATGTCCAATTTTTTATATTATTATGATTTTTAATATATTTCTATATTATTATATAATTTAAAAAGTAAATGTTAGTAGAAATTATTTAAATATTTATAAAAAATATATAAAAATAATTATAAATATTGATATATATTCAAATAATTATATATTTAGAAATATATATCTTATATTACCACAAGAAATTATAAAATTAACTACAACAAAATTGGTAGCTGATTTGTAGTTAATCTATAGTAAAAGATAATAGCTACAAATTGTTGAATATGACTTCTTGCTATTGAGGTATGAGAGTTTTGATGAAGGCAAAACCAAAAACAGAAAGACCTTGATGAAGATAAAAACTAGAAACTTAGGAATTTTGTGTAAGACTTTCCAATCTTATCTAAGTTTGTCTCAAGGGTTTAAAATGAGTCCTAAATATAAAAATTGGGTTTTCTAAGAATAAAAATTAATAAATATAAACTTATTTTTAAAGAACAAAGTTAAAAAAAGTTTTCAAGTAAAAATCTCATGTAAGCTAGAAATAGAAAAAGGAATTGATTCCCTCTTGATGGAATCGATTCCATCACGAAGGAATCGAGTCCTCAATAAGAGAATCGAGTTTTGAGCTTAACTTTGTTGTAAGAAATTGATTCTCCACCAAGAAGAATCATTTCCCTGTCAAAGGAATCTAGTCCCAACTTAGGAAATCGATTCCCAATGGTAACTGCAAGATTTTTAATTAAATTGGATCAAAATCTTTTGACTTATCTTTTAACAAATTAAATCTTCAATATGGGCTTCAAAATTATTTGGGCTTTATCACTAAAACCCTTATATATGCCAAAGTTTTCCAAAAATACAAACTAACAATAAAGTGAAATTGATTTGGGTTACTTGATTTCTCTGAGTCATTTTTTGTTAAGGTTGGAAGTCACTTAGAGTTTCAATTTGTGATATCCCCACTTTGAGAGTGGTTGTTAGCCTTTGACCTACTTGTTTTGTGAACAAGGGTAGGTTTCCTTGGTTGTTCTAAGAATAGGGTTTCCTAAATTATGAGAATTAGGGTTTTCTCATGTTTGTAGGGTATGTGATCCCTGTAGTACCCTAGGGTGTGTCATCTCAAGTGGGTGATTGGAATGAACGATGAGAAGCATCCCAGGTTGAGTTGTCAAGGTAGGATTCTGTCAATGTAAAAGACTTGTTGCATTGTAAACTCTAATCTAATAGTGGAAAAATCTCAAGTGCAGCTTAGGGACTGGATGTAGGTAATAGTTGGTGGCTTCCTAGTGCATTCTCTTTTAACCCTACTCTTTATATTGCTTTGTTGTATTTGTTTGTTAGATTGATTCATTGTTGCTTTACTCTAATTATTGTTACTTGAATTAATTTGAGATTTCTCTCTTAGGGGTCTACAAGGGTAAAGGAGTTTACACTTGTTTCTCTTCTTTTAATCGAATATATGCCTCTAAATATGTGTTGTCACTATTTTTTTTTTTTTGCTTGAATATGAGCTCTTAGTGATTTGGTAGTGATTTAGACCTTGAATGGTTATGTACTTGAATATATGTTGAGATCTCTTTCTAAAGTCTCAAACTTTATTTTGTTCTTTATTTTAAACTATGAAGAATAGATGTTTTGTTTCTGAATATGGTTGTTGCATGCTCTTGATTAAATATGATTTCATAGGATTTATATTACGCATATACATAATTTTTGAAAAAATTTGTGAAAAAATTTCAAAACACAATTCAACTCTTTTTTGTGTTTTTACTATATTTTACATTATGTTTACTTAAATTTTACATATTTAATTAATTTATTTCTATTTATTATTTAATTATAATAAATTTCAACTATTTTATCATATAATTATAATATTTGACTTAACATAACAAACCAATCAATACATAACAATCAACTTAATATAACAATCAATTTAACATATAATTAACTTAACATAACATACCAATTATTTAAGAGAAATAACAAAAAACAAATTCGTCGCAATATACAGTTAATACCGGTCAAATAAATAGAGGACTTACCTCATCGAAGTGGTCGCTAGAGTAGCGTCGAAGTTGTCACCAAAGTCCTCGCCAGAGTTGGCCTCATTGATGAACTGAGAAAGAGAGAAATAGAGGCCAAATAGAGAAAGAGAGGAAAAAGTGGTTGCTGGAAGATGGCTCCTCGCCGGTAGGTGGTTACCAAAAGGTGGCTCCTCATCAGAAGACTCACCGATGGAAAAAGAGAGAAAGAGAAAAACAAATGAAATGGAAGAAGAGAGAAATAGGAAAGAAGTGTCGCGGAACCTCATTTAATCAAAACAGTCTAATGACTTACTAGTGTTATGACTGTGGGAAAGGAAAGATACCTTTACTGTTAATAAGGGAAGTCTAGCTGTCGTTGAGGGAAGTCAAACACTCGGTAAAGGGAGTTTAGTCGTCAATAGAGGAAAATACTCTCAAAAAATTGGCATAATAAATTTGTGGTAAAGTTTAATTAAAATCATATAATAAATGTAATAGTAATATCAAAATAAAAGATAAATATCTTATAAATAGTTATATAGTAAAGTTTAAAAAATAATAGTGAAATAATAAATTGTAAAAAAATATTATTGAAATAAATAATATTATAAAAAAATAAATAAGAATACTATTGAATTGCATTGTATAGATATTACAAAATTAATATAATATTCAGAATAGAAAATAATATTATAAAAACAACCGTATAAATCACACCCTAAGAAAAGTGGATTGCTCAGTCTGAGTGTAGCTCAAAAACAGTAGGGGTAGGTTGTTCAATCTACCTAAAGTGGAGCAAGTCGAGTTGACTCACTAGCAACAATTGGGTTAAGAAATATAACCTACTCCATTTAAAGGTGGGTTAGTAGGTTATAAAGTAGCAGGTTAAAAGGTTAACTCACCAAACTCGCCCAAAAAATGCAAAAAATGATGGAAAAATAAAAAATATCAATTTATTTTTTTAATATATTATTTATTTTATTTTATGTATTATCTTTTTTTAATTATATAAATATAAATTTATTTATCCCTCAACTGGTCGGGTTAACGGTATGTTAGCTAGGGCTAATTGGTAATAAAGCAAGAAAGTTGAGTTGATAGAAAAAGAAGACTTCAGCTATGCGAGCTAGTTGCTGTAATGTTAGTTCATCAATCATCAGTCATCTTGTTGTAGCACTGTTCATTTCAATTCATCAGTCGCAAACTCATGGCTGGAGAAGCAATTTTTCCCTACGATGTGTTCCTCAGCTTTAGGGGTGAAGACACACGATGTGGTTTTATTGGAAATCTATACCATGCACTCGTTGGAAGGGGAATCCATACCTTCCTTGATGACAAGGATCTCCAAAAAGGATTAGAGGAACTCACACCAGCACTTTCCAAGGCAATTCAAGAATCCAGGATTGCCATCGCTGTGCTATCTCCAAACTATCCTTTTTCTAAGTTTTGTTTGAATGATCACCACTATCCTTGACTTCTTCGAGGAGAAGAAGATTAAGAGAGTTTTTACTGTATTTTATGGCATGGATCCTTCTAATGTGAGAAATCTGAGAGGCAGTTATGAAGAAGCATTCACTAGGCACGAGAAAAGGTTCAAGGATGACGAGGAGAAGTTCAATGATGACAATGAGAAGCTCAGATTCAAAGAGAAGATGAGCAAATGGAAGAAAGCTCTGCAACAGGCAGCTGATCTGCCAGGCTTTCCTTATAATCATAGGTACCCTACCTTTCCAATCGCTTACCTCATTTTGATTTTCGTTTTTCTAGTGATTTCATTTTAGGAAACAATTAATTAATGAATAATGTTAAATATTCACCCCATTTTGGTGTGGAGGAGGAGAGAGAGATAGAGAGAAAAAAGAAAAAGTAGAAAGAGAATGTAATAGATATGATATGTGATGGGAAAGGTAGAGAGAGATAAGAAGAAAAAATTGAGTGAAAGTGAGTTGGAACATAATAGGGTATATGTATATAATTACCCTTAATTAATTGCTTCTTTATCTTTACATTTAAACAATCTAGATTGTAGTGATAAGTATGAACATGTAGATATGATGGACTTTATACTACCCATGGTTTTAAATTGCGGACTGCAACACATGTTGCGGCCGCAATATTGCCGATACGGAGCTACCCGCAACGGCATCAGACCGCAATTGCGGTGTGTTTTTAAATCACATGATTTGCCTGCAACGCAACACCGTTACGTCCATAACAGAGTTGCTATAGGTCCGCAACGCAACGGAACTACACAGTACCTTCATTCCGTTCCATTTTTGGTCAAAAAAAAAAACAAAGCAGAGAATCAAACCGGAGTTTCAGACTTCAAATCTTCAATCATCTACTTTTGACTATAAAATACAAGTCAGGACACATAGATATCACTCACCTTCTCTTTGCAGCTATTCCCCCAAATCTCCCGTGACCCATCTTTACTCTTTCTGCTTTAGTGCTTCTCCAAAGTCCATGTGCGAAATTTGCAAGAGGCATCCTTGTAGATTGACTTCGTCTCCATCTTCTGAAGCCTTTCTTGAATCCATAAGCCCTATGGCCCTCCTCTTTGCTTGCTCTACATTTTATCACTTTTTTTGCCTCTGTTTCTTTATGATTTCAGACCCACACTGATTTCAATTTTTTGATGGAAGAGGAAAAGGAGAGTGAACTAAAGGGAAAGGCTTCGACAGGTGAGGGGTGCGGGAGGGTGGGGGGGACGAGAAACATCAATCGCGAGTGAGAAACATCGATGGCGCAGGGGGGTGGCCGCGAGAAACGTCGATGGCTCCGAGAAGGGGGGGGAAGCCCAAAATCTTCAATGGTGAAAGGTTAGGGGGGCTTTGGTGAGTGATTTGGTGGGGGAGGGGGGGGGTTACATTAACTTTTACATGTTTTTTTGAAGAGGGGGGGGGGGGTTAAAGGGAAACTTCAGGGGACGGGGAGGCACGGGGATCATTAATTGTTTTCTTTTTTTTTTTTAACGGGCTGTAGGCGATGGGGAAATTTTGGGTGGGTGGGACGGTGGGTTTTTTTTTTCTTTAATGTTTGGTGTTTTTATAAAAAAAAAAAAGAGGGAAAATTTTCAATGTGAAAAATTTAGAGGGAAGGGAGAAATAATTTTATGGAAGGAATGGAGAAAAAATAATAACAAATTTTTAAAAGAAAGATTATTTGATAACAGAAAATAAAATGTTGGGTGAGGGAAGATAATTTTTTATGGCAAAGAGGCAATAATTTGGGGAAAGGGATAATTGGAAAAAAATTAATTTGAGAAATTAAAGAATTTGGAAGCAAAAATAGGTAATTGATATATATAAAAAATTGAGGGATTAAATTTTTGAATAAAAATGTAATTTTAGAGGGATTAATTATGAATATTCTAAAAGAAAATTGGTAAACTAGAGAGACTTAATTATTATTAATTGATAAATTATGAATATTAATTAGGATTGATTAGTAAATTATGAATATTCATTATGAATACTTAAGAAGAAAATTCGTAAATTGGTAAAATAGATTAATATAAATCTACATCAATAGTTAAGTTATTTTAATTGTATGTTAGATTAGTATTTATTTATAATATATGTAAATGATTAGACTTTTTTTGTAATATTTTGTTAGTATTTATTTTGGTGATACCGTAATGTGTGTTTATAAATCTATATAATGATTAGTATTTAACCATTTATTTATAATGTAAGTAAAAGATTATTTTTTTGTGATACAATAATATGATTAGTCTAGTTTTATTTATATTATGTTAATCTATTCACATTTGTTCTTAGGTTTGAAATTTAATTTAATTATTATTTGATATTTCATAAATTCTAAACAGGTATATACACCATGCCATCAAGTGAAGAAGAATTTCCTGTAGGAAGATTAGAAGGTGCTCCAAGTGATGATATTGGATGGCATTTTGGGATACCTATAGGAGGTAATCGAAACAATGTTCAATGTAAAATTTGTCACAAAATATTAAGGGGTGGCATTACTAGATTGAAGCAACACATAACACATGATAAAGGTCAAGTAGCAGGTTGTCCTAGAGTCAAGTCATTTGTTAGGGAGAATATGATGAAACTCCTTAAAGATAAAAAAGAAAAGAAAATTGACTCTAGAAAAAGAAAAGAAGAATTTGAAGCACAATTAAGAGGAGAGGATGAAGAAGATATAGATGAGCATATAAGGGTAGCTACACAAGAAAGCATTAGATCAGAGCGTCAATGGGAAGATAGGCAACGATTCAGACAACAAATAGGGGATCTAATAATATCTATGAATCAGGTGGAAGCTCTCGTGCAAGTGTTAGTGAAGCTGCAGGCTAGAAGATGTTGATTTTGCTTTGAGATCTATAAATGTGGATCTTATGAGGAGTAAAAGCATGAACCAACCAAAAATAGGTGGAGGTTTTATGAAATCATTAAAGAAGAAGCTTGGAGAAGCAATAAGCAAGTTTATAATTTTTGAGCGCTTACCTATGAATTTATCTAATTCTCCTTGGTTACATAATTTGATTGTTGCAGCTGTTGAGGTAGGCCCATCAATTAAGTGCCCTACACCTTATGAAATTTCTGATGTATATTTAAAGGCTAAATATAAAAGCATGCAAGAATGGATAAATAAGTTGAAAACTATATGGAAGGAAAAAGGTGTAACAATAATGTGTGATGGTTAGATAGATAGTATAAATCATACACATATTATGAATTTTTGGTGCATTGTAGCAAGGGGACAATTTTCTTGAAATCTGTTGATGCTTCTAGTGTTGATACTAGAAATACTAATTATTACTTCTAGTTATTGGATAAGGTTGTGGAAGAAGTGGGAGAAGAATATGTAGTTTAAATTGTTACAGATAATGAAAAAGCACTTAAAGTAGCTGGTCAAAAATTGATGGAAAAGAGGCAACATCTGTATTGGACTGTATGTGCAGCACATTGTTTGGATCTTTGTTTGGAGGATATAGGGAAAAATAAAAATGTGCAAAAGTTATTAAGTCATGCAAAAGTAATAACAACTTTTATCTATAACCACATGTGGATTGTAAATCTCATGAAAAAATACACTAAAGGTAGAGAAATTGTTCAACTTGGTGTTACTCGGTTTGCAACACAATTCTTGCAACTTCAAGCACTTGTGTAGCAAAAGCAAGCTTTGAGAAACATGTTCAACTCTGAAGAATTTAGACAATCTAAATTTGGAAAAGATAAAAATAGACTAGCATTTGCAGCCAAGACAAATTGTTATTAGTAGTGATTGTTGGAGTAAGGCTAATGACATACTAAAGGTATTTGAGCCTTTAGTAAAAGTTTTGAGGCTAGTTTATGGTGATGAGAAGCCAACAATGGGTTTTATATACGAAGCAATTGATTAAGCAAAACAATCAATTCAAAAAAATTCCTGTTATTATTCTCAATACAAAGAAATCATAGACAAGCATTGGAGATTCATGCATTCTGATCTTCATTCTGCTGGTATGTTAGCATAACTTTACTTTTGTTATAAAATTTTACATTAAAAAAATTTATACCTAAATATTGATTAACAATTTTTTTAGGTTATTTTCTTAATCCACAATTTCAATATGGAGTTGAACATGGAATTGATGTATATCAAGAGACATTTGAAGAAACCAATAAGGTCATTATGAAATTGGAAAGAGATATAGAAGTTCAAATCAAAGCCTTAAGGCAGGTTAGTAATGAACAACTGTATTTTGATCTTATAAATTATAAATTATAAATTATTAATATATATCTATGTATTGACATATTATATAATGTTATATAGTTGACGCTGTTTAGAGAAATGAGTGAGACATTTGGTACACCTCAAGCTCAAATAGCTTGGTTTAAAATGAATCTAGGTAAATATTATTTCTTCCTTTTTCTATGAATAAATCTGCTTTATTTTTTATATGACTAATGATTTATTTATTTTGCTTGTTCATTTGAAAAGCTGAATGGTGGTCGGTGTTTGGTTCATGCTCTCCTGAACTTCAACGTTTGGCTATTAAAGTTTTGAGTCAAACAACTTCAGCCACAAATTGTGAGAGAAATTGGAGCACATTTAGCTACATCCATACAAAGACAAGAAACAGACTCAAGTATAGAAAGTTACAAAAACTTGTCTTCACACATTATAACATGAAGTTGAAAATGAGGCATGAAATAAGAAAAAGTCAAGAAGAAATTAAAGCAAGTTTCAATCCAATTAATCTTGACTACATATTTCAAGAAGATGATCCATTATCTCCATGGATTGAAGAAAGAGAAAATCCACTTCTAGATGGAGTACAAAATTCAGAATGGTTACCTCGAATTGATACTGATGATGAAGATGTGGAAGTTAGTGATAGTGGTAATGATAGTGGTGATTTAAGTCCACCAAGTAATAATAGTGGCGATGATGGTGGTGATATAGAAGCTGAAGAAAATGATGGTGAGGATGAACAAAGACAAAATGATCCATATCAAGAGATACCATATAATAGGCGTGACACAAATCTGGTAATTGATTTCACTACTTCTAAGCCAGATATGGGTTCTTCTGATCATTCATTTTCAAGAGATAGAAGAGGCAATTCACAATCTGGGAGAGGAAAAAAGAAACAAAATGTACCATTTGAAGATTCATCTTCTTCTCATATTGCACAAAGTTTTAGTGACTTTAGTATTGATGAATCTTCTCAAAGTAGTCAAGGGTACTATCCACCACCAATTTATCAATATCCTTATTTCAATGCATACAATCAATATACAAGTGACCAAGCTCCCCCATACCACCAATCATCAATGAATTATCATGATCCTTATTATCAACAGCAAAGTGGTGAAATTTTTGATTATTTCTTTGGACAAGGAGCTACACAAGGTGATAGCCAAAGTGAAAGTAGAGGTTATGATCTTCCTCGCCACTCTACCATGTGGTAACAAGTATGATGTAAGTTATACTTCTATTATCTTTGTTTGATTGATTTTACTTAATTATTTAAAAACTTTTAATTTACATATAGGACTTTATTTGTGAAGAAAAACCTTGATGCTCATATA
Organism: Spatholobus suberectus; assembly: GCA_004329165.1. Lineage (NCBI taxonomy): Eukaryota > Viridiplantae > Streptophyta > Magnoliopsida > Fabales > Fabaceae > Spatholobus > Spatholobus suberectus. Next base: position 22,904,887 of record CM014730.1, read on the forward strand.
ATTTTATGCTATTAATTATGGGTTTTTATCATGTTTTTCCTTTGTAGTGACAATGCATCTTTGAAAGGTGGCGTTGCTTTTTAGATAATTGATGACAATCAAACTTGAAGGTAGTTATGTTCATCTGACAGACCATTTCTTTTTCATTATATCTATTTGAGATTTTTTTAGATTTATATATGTAGCTTTAAATTTCTTGCTTTTGTGTTAATGAGACAAAATCTATTTTAAATGTATGTTAGACCAATTACTTTTGTATTCCTATTACTTTTTAGATTTGTTTATATTTATGTACCTCTATTTTTATTATAAATCTATTTTAAATTATTCATTAAAATGATAGAAACTTTTAAAAATGAATGAAAATCTATATAACCTTATAAATAAAAGATATACCAATAATTATAGATTTTTTTCTACGTTTGGCACAAACATATAATAATTTTACGCCGCAACGGCCGCAATCCGCATCGCAGTAGCCGCAATGCCCACAATCGCAATAGCTGCAATCGCAACCGCAATTTAGAACCATGGTACTACCTAATGCTACCTTCTCTAATTGGGCAGGGACACATACGAATCTGAATTTATTTGGAGCATCTTAAAGGAAGTCTCTACTAATATTAATCGTACTCTGTTACATGTTACTCAATACCTAGTTGGATTGGAGTCTAGAGTGCAAGAGGTAAAGTCCCTCCTAAATGTTGAGTCTGAATCTGACGATGACATAATTGGGATCCATGGAATCGGTGGGTCGGGTAAAAGTACAATTGCTCGAGCGTTGTATAATTCCATTAGTGACCACTTTGAAGGCTTGTGTTGTTTTCTTGATGATGTGAGAATGAATTCAGTTGAACATGGCTTAGTACATCTCCAAAAGACCGTTCTTTCTGTGATTCTTAGAGATGAGCATACTAGCATACACGACAAGTATCAAGGAATGTCAATACTAAAGAAAAGGCTCAACAATAAAAAAGTTCTTTTGGTTCTTGACAATGTTGATGAAATAGAGCAGCTTGAGGCTATTGTAGGAGGAAGTCATTGGTTTGGTCCTGGCAGCAGGGTTATTATTACAACTAGGGATGAGCGTTTGCTGAAACTGTATGAGGTTAAAAAGACATATACAGTGCAGGAATTAAGTGAAAAAGATGATCTTGATTTGCTTAGTTGGAATGCTTTCAAAGGAAAGGAAATTGACCCAAGATACTCGGACATTTTAAAATGTGCAGTCGCTTGTGCTTCTAGGATTCCGTTGGCTTTGGAGGTAATAGGTTCCAACTTGTTTGGAAAGGATATAGATGATTGCAAAGTTACATTAGATAGATATGACAAAAAGATTCAAGACGTGCTTAGAATAAGCTTTGATTCCTTGGGCAGAGAAGAGCAGACAGTTTTTCTTGACATTGCTTGTTGCTTTGGAGGATACAAATTGTCAGAGGTTGAAATTATACTTCATGTTCATCATGGTTCATCAATGGAACCTAGTATTAGACTGTTGATTGAAAAATCTCTCATAAAAATTGATGATGCTTTTGTGACTCTACATGCATTGATGCAAGAAATGGGTAGAGAAATTGTGCGAGAAGAATCCCTAGAGCCTAGTCAACGTAGTAGGTTATGGTACTATCATGATGTGGTCCAAGTTTTACGAGAAAATATGGTGAGTAGGACAGATTTTGATGGTTTGACTTTTCATTTGTAAATTTGGTTTGTCTTTTTTAGCTATAATATAATAATATAATATGCTAGATGTATTGTATTTATCCCTCTGTTTCGAATCTTTTGGTGACAGTATCAATTCAAAATTGATGTTTTTCTCTTCGTAATTCATAAATTTTTCTGAATGTGCATATTAAATTCCTAAATGTACTTGTATTGTGATTGAATTGTGCTTTTCTTTTAAAAGGAACTAGCAAAACTGAAATCTTAATTCTGGATTTCCCGAATATGGAGCACACTTGAAAGGACCCAAAGGTGGAAAAGTGCCTTCGGAATTGGATGGAGAGGCAATCAAGGAGATGGAAAACCTCAAAACCCTTATTATTAGAAATGGTCATTTTTCCAAGGGTCCCCCACATTTTCTTAGAAGGTTAAGAGTGTTGAAATGGTCGAGATATCCGTCACGATCTTTACCACAATATTTTCATCCAAAAACACTCTCCATTCTCGAGTTACCAGAGAGTAGCTTCAATCAGTGTGAACCAATCCAGGTAAGTGTGTTTTTGTGCATATCGTTGTATTAATTCACATTAAATTCCTATGATTATTCATTTTTTCTTTTTTTTTCTGTTTTTTTTATTTTTTGTTTTTTATTGCAGATGTTGCAATATTTGACAGTTTTGGATTTCAGCTATAATGAGAATATAACTGAGATACCTCATGTATCTGGTGTCCCAAAGTTAGAAAAATTATCATTAAAACATTGTAAGAATTTAACAAAAATTCATGATTCAGTTGGACTTCTGAAGAAACTTAGAATCTTGGATGCTGCTAATTGCAAGAATCTTACGACTTTTCCAGCCATCAGAATGACCTGTCTTGAACAATTCAATCTCTCCTATTGCTCAAATCTTGAGGTTTTCCCAGAAATTTTGGGGAAGATGGAAAATATAACAGAACTTCATATAACTGGGAGTCCCATAAAAGAATTGCCATTTTCAATTCAAAACCTTACTCGGCTTCGAAAATTAGAACTGCAACAATGTGGAATGGTTTCGATACCAAGTAGCATTGTCATGTTGCCAGAACTGGGTTCGATGTGTGTTTCGCAATATAAAGGGTTTCAGATATCTGAACTGGACAATAGTGAAAAAATGGAATCCAAGTCTTCAAATATGGAATGTCTTATTCTGTCATCCTGCAAAATATCAGATGTCCTCCTTCCAGAAGTTCTCACTTTGTTTGCCAATGTGAAGGATTTAAACCTGTTGGGGAATAATTTTGTAGTTCTTAATGCATGCTTCAAAGAATGTCACCTTTTGAGGAACCTTAAGCTGGACGACTGCATATCTCTAAAAGAAGTTGGAGGAATTCCAGTGAAATTAGAAACGTTGTCTATGAAAGGATGCAGTGCCTTAGAATCCTTAGACCTTTCAGTGCTTCCCGCATGCACTGAAGGATGTCACTTTCTGAAGGAACTGGTTTTGGGTGACTGTGGTTCTTAAAGATATTATAGGGCTTCCAACAAACTTGGATCATTTCTCTGCAAAAAACTGCACATCCTTGACTCCCAGTTGTACAAGCATGTTGCTGGATCAGGTTCATCTTTTTATCTGTATTGATTAAATTTAATATTTATGTTGACTCAAGCGACACATAAGTTTGTATAGTGTTTGGAATGGGTGGATTATTATGGTATAAGGATGGAAAGACAGATGATGATTCAGAGGGAAAAAAAGAAAAGTACCAGGAAGATTGGTGATTTGATAGAGTGGTTTGGTATCACTTGCATGAACTGTGAAGTAAATGATGCTTATTTATTGGCTTTTATCACTGCCATAACTACCATATTCCGTATTTTTTACATGGTTTTTCTCCATTACTTCTCTAATTTTAGCTTCTAGGTTTTTATCCTTCAGCCCAAAAAATGAACTTTAGTTTCTAGGTTCTTGAATTTTATCACATTGATATCCTTTATCTTCACCAATTGAAGGCTCTAGTTTTCTAGATTATTTTTTTTTCTGTTTCTAGATTAAATTCTTCACTTTTTTAATGAGTAAGAATCAGTTCCTCCCAAATTGGCATCGAATATCTATTCCTATCAGCATCACAAATTTTTTAGATTAACTTTTAATGCTCTCTTAAGTTTACTTTATGACTGACAGGAATGGGTAGAGACTGGAAGCAAGATGTTTTTTCTGCCAGGAACAAAGATTCCAGAGTGGTTCACATGCTATACAAGGGGAGGGTCTATATCTTTCGAGTTTCGTACCAAATTCCCAGCAATTTCTCTCTGTCTTGTTATTGAAGTGGTGAATGAGCAACCTATCAAGGTGGAGTTTAGTCCTGTGGTATTCATCAATGGCAAGAAACAGTCTCTTGGCATTCAGAAACTTTATGAGCTCACAACAACAACGGATCATGTGTTTTTGCTCGACATACCGCTACTAAAATTTGAAGATAATGTGGATGTAGTGTTTCCAGATAATGAGTGGAGGACTGTGGAGGTTTCATATGCAGATCATATTAGCTATGCCAGATATAGCGGGATCCATGTATCTAAAACAAGTTGCATGGAAGATATTAAATTTATCAACCCTGTGAAACTAATAAAAAATGTGACTTTGGATCCAAATTCGGAAGGGCCCTCTAAAAGAGTAGATGATCAAATGTCTTCTAATCTTAAATTCTTTTTTCTTTTACTCCATTCTTACTTCACACAAGTTCTCTTATGTTTTTATTTATTTCGTTATTATTATTATTATTATCTTATTTTGTTATTTATTGTTAGATTACAACAAAAAGACCTCAGAAAGACCAGACTATGGTGCTGTCTACGCCTATTCTCACATCAATCCAACCTCTACCTACTGAAGTTGAAAAAGGCCTAACCTCCCGACCAATACTTTCAGTTGAGAGGCCTTGGGAAGATGTTCAGGAGAGGCTTGCAGTGGATGAAGTTCGTTCGACAGTTCAAAATGACCCTCCTGTCATTGAAAGACATATCAAGGGTGAACTTGAATCTAAAGAGTCTTCTTCCATCACTACAGATTCTTACTCAGATGATCCCTTTAATTTGGTTGATGAAGAACTCTCTGTCAGTGGCAAGGGAACCATATCTTTGGGAGATGCATCTCTAGTATCTGTTAGAGAGGCCGTAGATGCCTTGGAGCTGTTAATGATTAAGGACTTATCTGAAGTGTCTTCTGATCCTACCATGCAGTCTCAACTTCTTGAATCTATTGAGTAGAAGTAGCCACCGTAAGATGACAGTAGAAGTGAAGGAGGCTCTTGACAAGTTCCGGAGAAAGGCCTTTGAATCATTCAAAGAATTCCAAGCTACTATTGAGCCAGTGAACAAACTGAAGAATTTTGGAAGCAGAAGGCCAGAATCCAAAAGGAGACTTCGGCAGCCAAGAATAAGCGGAAGGATCTCAAAAACTCAATAAAGAATGCTTCTTTGGTTATCGAGGCTGACAAAAGTAGGAAGGAGAACCTAGAGTTAGAAATTGCAAATATGAGGAAACAAGTAGATATAAAAGAAATGGAACTCAAGCTACTTGTGTTGGATGTCAAGAATCAGGAAGAAGGACTCTCAACCTATGTGAAGAATCGTCGTTGTCTCAAAGAGCAAGTTCGAGCACTATCTAAAGAAGATGATGATCTACTAGCCGCAAACAAGGGAATAGTGGATGAGGGTAAAGATGCTGAAGCAAAGCAGAATATGCTCAAGTCCACCTGGTCTACTGACCTACCTGGCCAGCTTAATAAGATCAAGAATAACATTTTTGGACTTTGAGTTGGATGTAATGTTTTTTTTTTTAATTATTTCTTCTTTGAACCAGTTTATTGAGAAAAATGAGGACATAAAAGTGTTGAGGTTTAATAAACCCTCAATTTGTCTCCAAAGATTTTTGTGTCACTACGCTATTCCATTACAGATTTTAGTATGGTAAAGCCCGAAGAATTTTGTCGAGTTTTTAGTATATTAAACCCTAGATACAATTTATTCACTACGTTATCCCAACAATTTTGTCACTACGTTATTCCTTTAAATGAAGGAAATTCAACGGGTGAGATCTACTCTAAAAAAACCAAAACATTTATTCTTTTTTTTTTTTTGGACCACACAGTTTGGAATAAAATTCTTGGAATGGCTCAATAGTCTACTCGAATCGGGAGTATGTATTGGTTTGGGTGTCAAAAGTAAAAATCCTCTTTAATGCTGTATGTAGATAAAAGAGTGGTGATCAAAATAAAAATTCCTCTGAAATGTGGCCTAAGTACTGCCTGCAGATAAGATACAAGCATTCCTCTGAAGATTGGGTTGTGCTTTATTACGGATGCTGAATTGTGGGGTATTTTCTACGGCATTCAGCTTGCTTGGAGTCGTGGTTATAGGATGATCCCTGTTGAAACAGATTCGCTAACTGCTGTGAACCTCATACAATCGGGATGTCCCACCTCAAGCTATTTGATCCTTCACTGCTAGAGGTGGACAATTCACTTGAAGGCACACTTTTAGGGAGGCAAACCAAGTGGCCATGGTTGTCAAATTCTTGAGTTAACTCTTAAACTCTTACGATTTTACGATTCTAGGTAGACAAAACGAATTAACTCGCTGTTAAACTCTTTTTTTGATAAACTTGGATAAACTCTTTAAACTCATATAAACTCTCGAGTCAAGAAGCGAGTTAGCGAGTTTGAAATTAAATGTAATTTTTGTCCTTCATTGACTTCACAATGACAATGTTTTACCAGAGATCAAATGATATGAAAAAATTAAATCTTTTTTAAATGTTTTCACTCTAGTAGCTTATTTTTTTATGAATTTATATATGATTTAGTCATTTATGTAGTTTGTTCTTATTTAGTATTAATGTATTATCACACTTTAATATTGTGGTTTGCTATTTTTGCTTGTTATGAAGTTAAATGTTGAATTATTATTGTGTTAAGAGTATTTTGTTTAGTGTATATGTCGTTAATAGGTTTTTTATTATTTTTTTTATATTATGTAAACTCTAACGAGTTTACTAGTCAACTTTAAGAGTCGTGTTTACGAAAGCTCCACTAGTTTATGTAGACTCTCGAGTTGACAACCTTGCAAGTGGCTGACAGGCTAGCTACTCATAGTTTTGACATTCATAGTGTTGATAGGATTTTTGATCATGTTCCTCATTTTATTACCTTTGCTTTACTTGATAACACTGGGGGTTGACGTACCCTGGGGGTTTTTTAATTTTGTTTGTTTTCCTTGTTCACCAAAAAATGGTTGAAAGTTGGGCTTGGGCTTGTTGGGCCTATGTGTGCTTAATTTCAAATAATTTAATGAATTGAATCTTTTAAAGTGACGAATGCATTTTAGTGAAATAAAATATCTAAGTATAATTATTAATTAAAAAATTACATAATATTTATAATAAAATATGTTATATTATTTATTTATAATTTTGAATATTTTCCTTTTAATCTATGTTTATTAAATTTTACTTAAATTAATAATACATTGTTTATATTTTTAATATTTTCATTTTATCTTTAAATATTTTATCTATATTTAATAATACTCATTTATTTCATAAAACGATTGGTGGTTGACTTAACACTTGTCTTGTTAATTGGATTTGATTATGTTGATACTAATTTTGTTCAATGTAACATTCATCAACGAGATTTGATTTAGGGCGTGGGCTAGGGTGGGAGACCCCCTTATGTCTCCCATCATGAGAAATAACTTTATAACCGTTAGATTTGTTCTATTTTGAATTAATGGATGAGATTTTTTTTCTTTTTTCTTTTTTTCTTTTTCGTCATCATTTTACCGATTTGTCCCTTATCCTCCATCTCTCTCCTCCTTTTGTTTCCCCTTTCTCTCTCCCGCAACCCCACTCCTCCTTCTTCCTTTTCCCCCAGCAACCGCTCAATCATATACAAGAAATATTAACAATAACATGAAGTGAACAAAACATCAACCACGACTCACAAAGCCCACATAAACCATGGACATGGTCAAACTAAAAAACCAAAACTAGAACACCAAATCTTCATTGGGCTACCACTGCGAAATCTATTAAAAATAATGTATAATACCAAAAAACAAACAAAGTCCAGATCAAGCATTTCATCACAAAAACAACGGTGAAAACATGGGGTTTGTTGCAACCAAAGATAGAATTGAAAGTGAACACACGAATCTAAAGCGAAAACTGTCGTCAACGCCGATTGCAGCGAACCTCGTCGTCCCAACATGCAAGTGAGACCTTGTCGATGATGGAATGCCATGCGCCGCGGTTCGAGAGCGGGTGCGATTGAGTGGGCGGTGGGGTTGGGCTTTAACAAGAAAGGTCGATCGATTCAGACATTAGTGGGTCGTTGATGGGAAAAGGTGGGCCAACGTGGTGTTTGTTGAACTTGATGTCGATGTAAATCCGAGGATGTGGTGTGTTTAAAAGATTGGGGATGGGGGAAGCTTGCAATTACGGTGGCGCCACCACAACTGCAGCAGCCTTTGGCTGCCAAGGTTCATAGGGCAAGGGTAGAGAAAGAAAAGGGTAAAGAAAGGAGGAGAGAGAAGGAAGATAAGGGACAAATCGGTAAACTGAAGAAAAAAAAGAAAAAAGAAGAAAAAATCTCATCCATTGATTCAAAATACAATAAATCTAACAGTCATAAATTTATTTCCCATGGTGGGAGACATAAGGGGGTCTCCCGCCCTAGCCCACGCCTTAATTTAGTTGCCAAACCAAGATTTCGAGTTGATGTTAAAAAAGGAGGAAACTCATGTTCAATGAAATCTTTTCTACCTTTAATGAAATTCAAGCTCAACATTGAAAGCATGAAACCATATTCATCATTGAGGAAAAAGTTGTTTCCCTGTTTTCAAAATGCGTCTAGTTCAAACAAATTATAGAAATGTTACCTTGAATTAGTTCAATTAAGTTGTAAGACATGAATCGTGAGTGCGTGAGTTTAATCTCTTGTAATGTAATGGTTTTCATTCTCTCGTATATCTCCCTCGTTCTTCCTTTTACAAAGTCTATTTCGAGTCTGTCCTTCAAAAATAAGACACTAAAACAGTGTGCGGCTTCAAATTCACACCGTAAAGTATTTATGAGGTGCACATATTTAGACAACCTTTAACTATTCAATTTGAAATTTGAGTACAGACAAAACAACCATAGGTGTTCATCGAATTTCAACCAAACCTTTATACAGTATCATGCATGCAGAGGGTTATAAAAACTAGTCCATGAGTACAAAAAAAAAATATTTAAATGCAGGGTCAACGTTCACTCGTGTGCCACTGATTGTAGGAACTCATTTTCTAGAAGATTTAAAGACAATAAAGATGGATCTAAGATTAATCAAGGGAACTCTTGCTCTATGGACTATTTTATTTTCTCATAGCTTATTTTAACAGAAAAAAAAGGACAAAAGGTGAAAATTAAACATGTTTTCCTCATTAATAAAGAAGATGGAGATTGCAAGAAACTCAATCCATTGGGTAGCTGCTCCGTGCACTTCAACTTGTTATACATATGGTAATGCTCACTTTGCCTGTTTACTTATTTATGTAGTAGTGCCAGGTGACTGAGGCATAATTTTACCCAATTTTTTTAGTTTGACACATTTATCATTTAAAAGGAGGTGGAGAATCATACGATGTTAGTAGTAGATTTTTTATCCCTAAAATAATCCACCTTTCTATATTGTACACCTTCATTAATAACCCTATGACATTTTGTGCATAGACCAACGAAAATCGCCATATTGTATGATTAAGGCAAAATGTGTATCCAAGAAAGCAAGAGTGAAACCGTGCAAGACCAATGACATCTGGTGGAATACTACTAATGCCATCTATCTAACATAAAATTAATTGACGATGTTACCACTGGCAATGGGGTATCCTAATTAAAAGAGTTTGATCGTGGACAAGGCCATGTTGTGCCATAACAAGCTTATATCAAATGATGCACGATTTTAGAAAACAAGATAAAAAGGTGATGGTCCAAGCACACATTCTGGACCCTTTGAGAGTGCAGTAGCCTGTTACTTTTCTTCCCTTCCACCAGTGTGAAAGAGGTATCCAGAGTTGAAAGCACCCACTGCTCTATTAAGGCAGCGCGAGCAGGAATTGCTTTCTTCTGCTCTGTGAGGCCATCCAGCTTCACATTGTGCTCTCTGCCCTCTGGGTTCTCAGGGATCGACGCGTAGTGACCCAATCACACAAGCTACCACCTACTGCGCACTTCGTGGTCAAACACCAAATGCTGTCCCATCACCTTAATGCCCCAATTGGGTCACAAGCTAGTGCTACCAAGCTCGGCATTCTATCAAGTTTGTAAGTGTTTTATAAAGACTAAGTCTTTTCATGACCTGTCTGGTGTGGGACTTGGAAATGCAAAAACCAATCGGAGGCTAGGTTTTTCTATTGTAGCACCTTTTCCTTTTTCATTATGAGGTAAAAGCAAAGGATAATTCAGTTAATATATGCGGGGAACAAAGTAGGTTGGAACTTAGAACATCGCTAGGATCTTAACTAAGCATGCCACATCTTGCAATTTGCATAAATTGGGACAATATGTTAGACGAAAGACGCTGGCTAAGGTGGGGGACCTGGCCATGTCCCCCACCGTGGGAGACTTACGCTAGCTGTTATATGTATATATTAAATGCAACGCTCACGATGTGGGATGAAGGACCGACTATGGCAAGTATATCGAAACAATTTTTTTAAACAAATATTCCAGCTCAGCTTGTCTTTTTCCACGGTGTAGGTGTGTAGCCAGCGTCTTGTAAAGAAAAACGGAGTCAGAGATGAACCCACTACCCATGCCCTAAACCCTTTTCGGAAGACTATGCAAAGAACATTTTAGCCATTTCTTTGCAGCCTCCGACCATTTGTGAACACCATTAGGGTCACCGATTTTCGAGCCTCCGACCCAACATCAACGACCCATTTCGTCCGCTCCCCGTCGCCCTGTTTGGAGTTCCCCTCATTCTGATGTCAGTGCAGGTGAAAGCGTAAGGCACTTGTTCCGTTTATGCGGAGTTTCTTTATGACAGTGTTCGTAGCAACGTGTTTGCGTTGTTTGTCAGAGGTTGTTAATAGCGATTTACTTTCGGTATCGGATTGATTAGCGGAGGTAATACTTGAATATTGGAGGGGTTGGTGATGGAACAACTTTGAACACAAAATCCTTTCAAGCAACCATACATCGTCTGAGTCAGTATGCATCAAGTGGAGGGTCTCAGCTTTATGTTCCTCCAGGAAGATGGTTGACTGATAGCTTCAATCTCACCAGCCATTTCACTTCATTCGTACACAAGGATGCTATGATTCTTGGCTCTCAGGTCCACTAGCTTAACTCTTGCAGGTTAATTTGTTAATGTTATGTTATTCTTCACTTAATTTAAGTGTATTGATTAATATTATGCTTGTGGTATTAGGATGAAAATGACTGCCAGTGATTGATCCCTTGCCATCTTATGGTTGAGGGAGGGACACCCAAGGTGGAAGGTTTAGCAACCTAATTTTTGGAACCAACCTCACAGATGTAGTCATAACTGGTAATGAAACTCTCTTGTGATTACTAATCTAGTCTAACTAAGAATTTAGTTCTTTTAATTATTGAATTCAAATTTGTTTTCAGGGGACAATGGCACAATAGATGGACAAGGTGATCCGTAGTGGCAAAAATTCCACAAGGGGGAGCTCAAGTATACCCTGCCTTACCTGATTGAAATCATGTACTCAGATAATGTTTAGATATCCAATCTCACTTTGGTTAATTCTCCATTTTGGAATGTCCGTCCTATAGACAATAGGTTCATCTTTTTTTTTCTCTCTTTTCTATTCCTATGTCCATTATCTTTAATACTTGACCCTACAAACTACTTGCAGGGGAAATTTACTACATTGTTTTGTGTTTTCTAATTAATATAAGAAATTGAATGCAGCGATGTTGTTTTTTAAGGAATCACAATTCTTGCTCCTATGACATTGCCAAATACTGATGGAATCAACCTTGGTAAGTTTGAAAACATCTCTATATCATCCTTTCCTAGATGATACAACTTAGTTACAGAATTCTATCAAGAATCCTGAATATCACGGACCAAATTTGTCATACCATGCACCACATTCCCTTTTGAAGGAAGTCTTCTTGTAGTAATAATGTAAAAAGTGACGAACCACATAAGTACATGAACCATTACCCATACCATGTGGTTAGTAATATGGTGATATAGTATATAGTACAGTGCTACATGTTGGCCAAATTGACTAAGGTTTATGGTTTCGGTGCAGACTATGTGAATTGAGGACTGTTACATTATGTCCGGGGATGATTCTGTGGCTGCAAAGAGTGATTGGGATGCATATGGCATAGCTTATGGAATGCCAACAAAGCAGCTTGTAATCAAAAGACTCACTTGTATTTCTCCATTCAGTGTTGTGATTGCTTTAGGGAGTGAGATGTCTGGTAGGATTCAGGATGTGAGGGTTGAGGACATTATAGCCATCAATTCAGAATCAGGGGTCAGAATCAATACTGCTGTAGGAAGAGGAGGCTATGTCAAGGACATATGCGTTAGAAGAATGACCATGAAAACCATGAAATGGGCGTTTTGGATGACAGGAAATTATGGGTCTCATGCTGATGACAACTATGATCATAATGCACTTCCTGTGATTAAGAACATTAATTATCGCAACATGATTGCTGAGAATGTCACTATGGCAGCAAGGTTGAAAGGGCATATCAGGTGACCCTTTTAGTGGAATCTGGATATCCAATGTAACCATTCAACTGGCAAAGAAGGCAAAAAAGCCCCATGGACTTGCACTGATATTGTTGGGATTTCAAGTGATGGGACTCTTGTGCCATGTGATCTGTTGCCAAACCAAGGAGAAGAGAAGATTGGGGCATGCACCTTCCTAGAAGACAGTTTGCCCATCGAAGATGTCAAGGTTCAAACGTACACTTACAACAGAAAGAATTTATGATAGTGTAAAAGGAATGGCTCAGTTCAAGGGAACAATCCAAAGCAAACAATGTAATACTTCAAAAATTGTATTTAAAACATTGTGTTCTTATAAAGACTCTGAACAAAGGGGCAACAACAACAAAGATACAGAAATGAGTCAATAATAAATACACATTTCCATTATCTTCTCATGAAATTCGTTGTTTTTCTGCGTGAACCTTGCAAAACATAAATAGGTAGAAGTAACGAGCGCACAATTTTTTGTCTATTGTTGCTGCATTCAAAAGGCAGACAGTTCCATTAAGTAAACTTCATTATTGATTTTTATAGTTCCATTAAGTAGACTTTATTATTGATTTGCAACTCTTTGGTGTTACTTTAATATATCACTTTGCCACACTCAACCAGCCAACCAGTTCACAAGAAGAATCACCAATCACTTAGACGTGTAACAAACAGTGTCATATCCAAACATTGAAACTTGAAAGCGGCATTTAAAGGTAATTGTCATGCAATAAGAACAGGCTCTGTGACAGACCCACGAATTTGTTATCCTATTTACCTTAACACCTTGTGACAGACTTCGTGTAAGCATGGAGAGGACGGCATCATGGATATGCATGAGCAGTCTGCACATGGGTTCGGTCAATAAGGTTAGCCCAGCATGGACGTGCGTAGAAAATTCAACCTTCAGATAGACTTCCCTCCAACACGCTTGCAAACTTGGCCAACTTACTGGAACTAGATTACGGATATACAATAGAGGTAACCATCCACACTGAGAATTTTATTATATAACACATGCATGTGCTTGCTCCTGTGTTAGTCCCTGGATGTGAGCTCCAAACTCGAGACAATTTGCATCTCACATTAACAAAAGAGTGTATTGAGGATACAAAACCACCGAGATAGCATGCCCCTACAATCATGCCGACTTAGATGTAGTGATCCCACACCGACATAACCAAACTCTGACGGGATAGCTCCTGCATAAGGTAAAAACTAGAAAGCTTAAAAAATAAAAAAAAGGCCAGAGACGTTGTAGATTTGATAGCCGGCCTACGTAATTAACGATCCCAAGTCAAATCCAGATCAATGACAAGTCCGTGTAAAAGCGTCAACTTCATTTATTCATGCTCTCTAAAAGCCACCCGACACATGCATCTAACCTAAGGTAGGCTCGAAAGCCGAAGGAGGTAAAAGTTATAAAACTTCATTTATTCATTATTCAAAGGTTATCAGGCCACACTTAAATGAGTGACATTATATTATACTATATGCAATCTATCTCCACCATGTACATGTTGTTTCCCTTTTAAAAAGGGGGAGAGGCCCCCTGCAGGAGCTACCGATATTTGGCAAGCGATCAAACGACTATGTAAGCATGGAACACTACCCGTGTGGTTTAATCGAGCAAGGAGAACCCTGGCACGGAAGCAAATGATGGCTAAGTCAATAAAAATATAGGCTCAATCTTGTTTAATTTTACTGACATTATCTATGCTATCATGCAAGCTTGCTTTGTGTTTGTCTAAAAGAAATTGCAGGACCGACGTACTGTATCCCTCTAACCATGGACGACTTCAGATGGAACTAAGTCAAGTGACCAACAAGCCGCCCCAACACTAAAGCTGGATACTTTTGGAGCAAATACTATGTCGACACAAAATGTTGCACTACATCGGCACTAGACACCTTTGAACCAAAGAGAACCTTTCAATGCCGGCAAAGACGTTGAAGTCGTCACCAAGATCGGCTCAAAGCCATCTAACACGCTATAGATACCTATGATTACTAACGGTACAAGGCTTTAAATATTCTAACCTAAATACATGCCAATCAAAAGTAACAAATACGCACACCCGAGAGACTACAAACAGTGTCGTAAGCATGGCTTAAATCACGAGAAGCTTTTTGATAAATATTCTATTATTACAAAAAGCTTGCTCTTGATTGAAAGAAAGTGTAGGACCGGCATAGTGTCTTCTAAAGCCGACTTATGACTAACCTTGAAGGTAGCACGGACAAAAATCATTTACAATTATTTTGCAGGTCAAAAACAAAAAGGCAAAAGGCAAACAAAGAAAAGGCAGCCAGATAAAGCAAGCATTGCGAACTACCCCGCTCCAGCCGGGGTAGGAAGATCGCTAAATTTGAAGATAAAGCAAGCATTGTGAACCATCTCGGTGATACCAGGGGTCGTCCCGTTAACGCTAAGTGTTGCCACAAGGCATGTAGGTCTCGGGTTCGATTCCTGGGAAGGGCATAAAACGCAAGTCTTGCCGCACGGCATGCGCGAAGAAACCAGCTTGGTGGTACCAGGGGTCGTCCCGTTAACGCTAGGTGTTGTTGCACGGCATGTAGCTCTCAGGTTTGATTCCTGAGAAGGGCATAAAACGCGAGTGTTGCCGTACGGCATGCGCAAAGAGACCAGCTCGGTGGTACCAAGGGTCGTCCCATTAACACTAAGTGTTGCCGCATGGCATGTAGCTCTCGGGTTCGATTCTTGGGAAGGGCATAAAACGCGAGTGTTGCCGCACGGCATGCACGAAGAGGGACCTATACACATGGTCCCATAAGATTGCTAAATTCGAAGATAAAGCAAAGCATTGCGAACTATCCCGCTCCAACTGGGGTAGGAAGATCGCTGAAGATAAAGCAAAGCATTGCGAACTACCCCGTGTACGTGGATTCGCTCCAACCGGGGTAGGTAGATCGCTAAAGACCAAGGTAAAGCATTGCGAACTACCCCGCTTCAACCAGGGTAGGAAGATCACTGAAGATAAAGCAAAGCATTGCGAACTACCCCATGTACATGGATTCGCTCCAGCTGGGGTAGGTAGTTCGCTAACAACAGATAAAGCAAAGCATTGCAAACTACCCCGTGTACGTGGATTTGCTCCAACCGGGATAGGTAGATCGCTAAAGACCAAGGTAAAGCATTGCGAACTACCCCGCTCCAACCAGGGTAGGAAGATCGCTAAAGATAAAGAAAAGCATTGCGAACTACCCCGTGCACGTGGATTCGCTCCAGCCAGGGTAGGTAGATTGCTAAAAACAGATAAGGCAAAGCATTGCGAACTACCCCGCTCCAGCCGGGGTAGGTAGATCGCTAAAATTGAAGATAAAGCAAACATTGCGAACTACCCGTGTACGTGGATTCGCTCCAGCCGAGGTAGGAAGATCACTCCAGCCAGGGTAGGAAGATCGCTCCAGCCGGGATAGGAAGATATCTACCTCGCCGAATATGTACAAGGCTCATAAAGACATCTATCTCATCAGATATGTTCAAGGCTCATCAGATAGAAAAAGGCAAAAAGTATACATAACAAATATATATATTGAAATTCATTTCAGGTATAAAAGCAAAACAAAACAAAGCAAAAATCGGCAGCTCAACCGAGGAGTCGAGGAACATCGAAACTTATTTTCGTTTTAAACTAACATTCTGCAGAAAGAGAGCAAATGTGACATTGAAAGCCAAAACCACATGATTCAAAGAACAAGCCGGTGCTCATGTCAACACGAGCCACCGACTTCGAGGGCTACTGTTCTGGACCCCCTTTGGGCCTAGCCAACATAACCCGAGGCCCATGGTAACTAAATTATCACCTTGCTGCTATATAAAGCATTACATGCCTACAGGTAAAGGCTAAGCATTATTATTCACCTCTTACAGACACTGACTTAAGCATCGGAGTGTCTTTGCAGGTAACAACCAGGGATTTGCCACTCGCCAGAGCCGTCCGGAGTGTCCACCCCGTTCGAGGTACCAAAATACCCACAAACATGACTAAAAGAATGCTTTAGTTTGAAGAATTAAAGAGTTTTTATCTGTAATGACTAAATTGGTTTTAAAAATTAAAAAAAAAATCTACTTTGAATTGAATTGATTCTTATGAAAGAAATTGGTAAATATCATGTAAAAAGGTAAAACTAATTTAACTTCATTTTCAAGCCAAAATATTCGGATAAATGATTTTTGTCTTGCTCTCTATATTTTTTTTTGTTAAGCCAAATGAATTTATTAATGAACATAATAGACCAAGCTTAAGCACAAGGTGTAACAAAGTTTAGCAGAAAAAGAGTCAACTACAAAAACAGGCTGTAAAAGATTACAGGCTAATATGCAAATAGCCAACTTCAACCAAGGTATTGTGTGAAAATGCAGCACTTCGCATTTATCGTCACTGTTGACTTGAACATTTTAATTGGCTCAATCAAGCTCCAACTATATCCGTGGCAGCACAATCCATTCCCTCCACCAAGTATGAACCAACATAATTAAGAGAAAAAGCATCTGACAACGCACCATAATGAGCTAACGTGCCCTATTTATATTGAACATCAGTGTAGCCTCCTTGTCATCACCAACACTATAAGACCATTATCATGATGCATGAAGAACCCGTATAGATGTATTGGCTTTAGATTAACACTATATGGCAGAAATGTCACTTTCAAAACAACATGACAGTATGCTTATATCAGTATAACACACTGATTTCATATGCTTATGTATACAAAGAGGTGACCCTTGAAACTCTCTCCTACATCATCATTGAAACTCCCTAGAGTGAAGAGAGAAGATTTTGGAGTGCAAAGAAAAAAATTTAGGATTGATGAATACGAAAACATAAAAAGCGCTCTCATTAGTTGTCTACCTTTCTCCAAAAGTCAATATCTGCCTTTCTATATCCTCTGATGCAATCATCTGCAAAGGCAATGAATTTTTCTTCATCCCTACCAAAAAAATATATAACATAACATTATTCCTACTACACACAACAACTATATCTAATATTTATGAACAAATAAATTAATACTTTAAAACAACAATTGCTTCTACAACAAATTAAATACTATATATTACAAGTTAACCTATCTTCGTATAATCCCTATACATGATCTTTGTTCATTCTCTAATCACTATCACCCAATCAACTCAGAATCAAATTACAAATGCCTAAAACACAAAACCATACACATAATGACAGTATATACAATATCATATTACAATAGAGGCATCAAAACCATAAACACTTACTTATATTTCAATTTCTGTATGTTCTTGGACAATAGAATGCGAATTATACGAATAAAAACCACCTCCTATGACGATTACATATTCAACCTAAGCTACCCAACACAAGCTGTCCAAAATACAACCGTACACGATGTCCTACTTGACAACCTCCTAAACTCCGCAGCAAAGAAATGGTTGAACCAAATGGAAATGTCGTTGCTCAAAACGCTACCACACTAACGGGACAACACCTATTTACAGAGGTCTACCGGGCACGCCTCACAGTATCAAATGTGTCAATCGGAAGTTTCACCCACACTAACATCAGAATGGGGAAACTCCAAACAGGGCAATGGAGAAAGGACGAAATGGGTCAAATCGTCTTTGTAAATACTCAGATGTTGATGTTGGGTCGGAGGCTGTGGGGAAATCGGTAATATCGGGCTCACAACTGGTTGGAGGATGGAAAGAAATGGCTAAAATGGGTCTAGGGCATCGGAGGTGGGTTCATCTCTCTGGCTCGGTCTTTCTTTACACGAAGGAGGCTACACCTTGGAAAGGGGCAATCTGACCTGGAATATTTATTTTAAAAAAATGTTTCGATATATTTGCCATAGCCGGTTAGCCACATTAAATCGTCTCCATTCCATTTAATATATATAAATCTAACGGCTGGTAAAAGGTTTCCCACGGTGGGAGACAACTCCTGTCTCCCACCCTAGCCAGAGTCGAGACGAAAATCCCAATATTCATGGATGTGTATTAGAGCTTTGCACTAATTGATTTTGCATTGGTTTAGCATTTGAAATTGTTAACAAGGTCTTTCACAATTCTACTACTAGAAAAAAAGGGAGTTTTTCCTGCACACTATCGTAAAGGAGACTATACTCTTAATTATTGTTATAAAAATAACATAAAACTATAAAATATCTAGAAGTAGAGAAGACATAGAATAGAGAGAACAAGAGAAGGGAGAGAATAGGGAGTTCCTTATCATATTTCCAGTAATGAAGTAGCATATTTATAGGTACAAATTGTAACTGAACGATTACAAATGGTTTAATAGTATTAAGGCAAAATATAAATAGTCATAATTTACAATGAATATGGACAACCACTATTAAATATTCATAACATTCCCCCTTGGATGTCCATTATTTGAGAATGTGTCTCGTTAAAACCTTACTAGGAAAAACCCTGTGGGATAAAAACCTAGTGAAGGAAAAAGAATACATCATTATTTAATATGTTGTCATATACTGCCTCATTAAAAACCTTGCCAGGAAAACCTAATGGGACAAAACCATGACGAAGGAAAAAAGAGTGCAGAACGTATTTATTTCTCCCCCTCATGCAAATAATCATCTTTAAGATAGTGAAGGCCAATCTTTTGTATTTGTTACTCAAAATTTTGCTCGCTTATTTTGGTTTGTTTAACAGATCTCCAAGAAATTATTGTATCATTGTATGCAAACAAATATCTTGTTTGTGATATCGTTATGAGGATTTGACAAATAACCTCTAAGATAATGAAGCATATGCTTAACTTTATTCCAATATCTTCATGCAAGTGAGGAATTATATCTTGCTAGTAAATTCACAACAAATGATATAATAGGACATGTATAATTAGCAAGATATATTAGTGCTTCGATAGCACTAATATATGGTACTTCAAGACCAAGTAATTCGATAGAACTAATGTACGGTACTTCAGGACCAAGTAATTCTCCATCATTTTCTCGAGGTTTAAAAGCATCTTTGTTCACTCTAGAGACCTTACAAACATTAGAGTGCACAATAGATGTGATATGTCTATATAGAACCTTTTAAGCACCTTGCTATATAAGCTTCTTGACATACAAGAATTTCATTCTTTAAATATTCAATTTGCAATCCTAGGTAAAACTTTATCTTTTATAAGTCATTCATCTCAAATTTTTCTTTAAGTAATCCATAGTTTTTGGAAGCTCTTCAGGAGTTTTGATAATAATTATGCCGTCCACATAAATATCAATTATGAAAAATTTATTTCCAGATCTTTTCATAAAAATACATGAACAAATGGGATCCTTTTTATATCATTCTTTTATCAAATACTCACTGAGATGATCATACCACATACGTTCATATCGTTTTAGTCCATAAAGAGACTTATTCATTTTCATTGAGTAATCTTCTCAAGAACCTGCACTGCTGGGCACATTAAATCCTTCAGGGAGTTTTATATAAATGTCATTATCAAAACAATCATACATATATAGGCTGTAACAACATCTATCAAATGTAAATTGATCCTTTCATGCGCATCCAAATTGATTAAGTATTGAAAAATATTTACATCCACTACAAGTGAGTATGTCTCTTTAAAATCAAAGTTAGGTCTTTGCAAATATCTTTGAGCAACAACTCATGCTTTATATCTCATAATTTCACCACAAAAACTCATTTGTATCCAATTTGTTTTACATCTTCAGGTTTATAAACCACAAGTCCAAAAATCTAACTAGCTTTACATCTTCAGGTGTAAAAACTACGAGTCCAAAAACCTAACTAGTTTTACATCTTCAACTGTACAAACTTCAGGTCCAAAAGTCTAATTGGTTTTACATTTTTTGTAAGGACTACAGGTCCAACAACCTTTCGCATGCCAAGCGAATTTAATTCTGCCTCAATTGAATCTTTCTACATTGGCCAATCATTCTTTGTTGAAAATCCCTGATAGACTTTGGATCTTGATCTTCATTATCGTTAATTACATTTAGCACTACAATATTTGCAAACACATTATCAACGTTGACTTTATTTTTGTTCCATTATATTCCAGTCATGACATACTTTGAGATCTCTGTATTTCACTAATTTCAGGTACCTGAGTTCTTCTAGAACTAAAATATTAATTATGTCATAAGAATCTTTTGAAATTTCCATATCCTCAATTTGGCCATCTTGCCTTTTAGCTCCTTTTTTTATTTGAGGATTTTTATCTTTGGAACCAACGAGTCTATAACGCTTTATGTGTGTTTGAGACTCGTTTTTACAATATTAATTATCCAACAGGGACATCAATTTTTATTGGAGCATTAGCAGTTGGTAAATGAATTATCTTTTGAACTTCTGGTTCACATTATTTCGTTTGAGGATCAAGATGATAATTCATTCTAACTAATCTCCTTTTCCAACTGCTTATTCTCTCCCCCCTAATGTTGGAAAAAATTATTCAAATGACAATCAACAGATTGAGCTGTAAATAAATCTTTTGTTGATATTCAACATATTTTATTATAGATGGAGATTCATACCCAACATATATTCCCAACCTTCTTTGGGGACTTATCTTAGTGTGTTGTGGTGCAATAATTGAAAAAGATACAACACATCTATAAACTTAAATGGGGAATATTAGGTTGCTTACCAAAAATCAATTGCAAAGTGGAAGACTTATGATAACTTATTGACATAATGTGAATCAATATCATAATATGTAAGATTGTATGTCCCCAAATATAAATTGGAAGTTTTGATCTCTTGAGTAATGGTCTTGCAATCAATTTTAACGCTTAATAAATGATTTTGCAAGTCCATTTTGTGTATATGAACATATGCTACAGGATGTTCAATATCAATTCTAATAGGCATATTAAAGCCTTATATGTAAAGTCACCAACATTATCAATATGTATTTTCTTAATTAGACAATCAAAGTAATCTCGCAAACGCCTGGTTGCAAGTTGACAACAAACAAATATGTGACCATTTAGTTGATGTATCAATTAAAACCATAAAATATCTAAATGGTTCACATGGTGGGTGTATTGGTTCACAAACATCACCCTATATATATTCTAAAAATGTGAGATATTCATTCTCAATTTTGTTGATGATGATCAAATTATCAACTTTTCATGGGAACAAATAGTACATAAGAATTTATTAAATTGAAGAATCTTCTGACTCTTCAATAGGTGTTCACATAATTTTTCAAATATTCTTCACATCATAATAGATCCGGGATGGCCTTAACTGGTTATGCCAAATAATAAACTTATTTAGATTTGTAAACTTCTAGTTTACAACATTATGTGTTTTAATTTGTACTAATATATGTGTAGTACAAACCAGATGAAAAATGAGTAATTTTTCGTACACATTTCGTGGTCTAAGACTCATGATATAAAAACATTTCTCACATTTGAAACTTAATAAGTGTCTATAAAATTTAGAAGAATATAATACAATAATAATGTGTAATTATGTTCCTTTAAATAAAAATACATCAGCTCTTTTGGAGCCTTTATAATACTAGATATAGTATTAACATTAACTTACTGTATTACTAAATAAGGAAATTTTTTTTTTCAATTCTGAAAAGTTGTTGCACTATCAACAAGATACATATATTTATTATTGATTTCAATATCAACATTCATTCTTCATAAAAACAAGGAACATAAATAATCAATATGAGAAAATCTGATTAAATTATAATCAATTCGAAATTGAAATCGTTTACTATTTAACAACTATTGAATTGTATTTTTTAATTAATTTGAAACATTCAAATTATGAATAATAATATCTAATAAAAACTTTAATGTTGACAATAATGATTAAAACTCATATATTAAAAATTAATTATTTAAATAAATAATGCATATGTGGCTATAATCATTTCTGGGAATGGAGTAATGCCAATCGGACGAGTCTCATGATTTTTCATCAAACTCATTATTTTTTCTAATTGAACTCAGAATATTTCTTAAATCATTTGTCTCAATATTGTTGCTACAAGAGCACATTAAATGCATAAAGAATATTTTTCTAATATATCTTTTAACGACATTTCTTTTCACACAATTTCGAATCGAGAAATGATCAATTCTAAAAATGATGTCTCTCTTAGTATATCTTCAGACACCAATTTAATCTCCAATTTCACACTAATTTTATGCTATAAAGGTATACATAATCTTTGGAAGACTAACATGATGTCTATATATCATTAAGGGCTCAATTTGAGTATTTGCTTTATTTTATTTCAGCCCTTTTAATCAAGGTAATATAATGGTAATTGAATCTTTGGTGGTATGATATCCTATTAAAATTGCTTCATGTGAAAACATATCCCGACATATCTTTTTTTTTTTAGAGAAGGAGAACACAAGAAAACAATAATCACAAGAAAATTATTAATATATAACAACATATATATGACAATCAAAATTAATAATCAATACAAATTAAATATAACGCAATAATTGATAATCAATGCAAATTAAATAAATGATACGTTACAATATAATATAATATTATAATCAATTAACATAATATTGCAATTAATTAATTAAATATAAACTAATTTAAAACATTAGTTAACAACAACCAAATAATTAGTACTCAAAACATTGAACAAGGCTTATTGTAAACATACAATATATTGGCATACTACATATGCCTAAAGCATACAAAAGTATCATATTTTTGAAATCGACGCAATGATACTAAGATTATAGGTTGTAACTTGGTGTAGACTTATGATGAAAATCTTTATTATATAATATTCTTTCCATAATTAGATGAAAATCTTAATAATAATGTAATGATAAGCATTGTAAGGGGAGGACAGTTTAAGAAAAATAATAAATATAATAATTGAGTTCGAGCAAACATTTGGTGTTCTAACCAATACTGAATGATCAAACTGAATATCTTCATTATTTTTATTACTTTGTCCATTTTTTTCACTTTTCATATTACTTTTCCACTTATGGTGAAAACAAAAAATCTTTCTTCATCACTTTTAGCATTTTTTTTTTCACTTCTAGTGAGAAAAAAAATATTATTTTTTCCTTTTCAGTTTTTGCATTGTTTTCTCACTTCTGGTGAGAAAAAACATTCTTAACATTTCATATTCTTTGATAGTGTCTTGTAGACCCATTACAAAAATATTCTTAAAATTTCTTTATTTGATAGTGTCTTCAGGACACATTGCATCTAAATGAATTTTACATTCACATAAACAATATAACAATATATTAATTAAACATATAATACGAATAGCATAACTATAGAGAAAGAAGCTGACCTTGAAATGTGAAATCAAAAATATGATTTTTTTCCCCAATAGAATCCTATACACAAATTTTTCTTGTAACTTGCAATGCCAAGAGTGAATATAACTAAGAGAGGAAAGACAATCGTGCTGATAACGTGTTATAAAAATAACATAAAACTATAAAATATCTAGAAGTAGAGAAGACATAGAATAGAGAGAACAAGAGAATGGAGAGAATAGGGAGTTCCTTATCATATTTCTAGTAATGAAGTAGCCTATTTATAGGTACAAATTGTAATTGAACGGTTACAAATGGTTTAATAGTATTAAGGCGAAATATAAATAGTCATAATTTACAATAAATATGGACAGCCACTATTAAATATTCATAACAATTATAAAGTTTTTAAACCAAGTCCTCTTATTAAAAGGAATAATTACACTCACATTCATAAATGCACTTAAACCATACTTGATTCAAAAATTGTACCTACCACTCTTATCGTCATGAATTAACACCTATTAACACTCTTTGAGGTTTTAATGTGTTTAAATTATTATTCCATGATGTACCCCCCTCCCCTCTCCCCCCCAACCAAAATATTATTTAAAGATTATAATTTGATGTGTGTAAAAATTATAATTTAGCGTGATATACATATATATCGTGTTCTAAATTTAAATTCTATGGTTTGTAAACATTAATTTAAAAAAATATGTTAAGATAATTAAATTTTATGGATTACATTATCTATGAGAGTTTGTGAAAAAAATGTATATGCGCATTTTTATTATTTTTTTTTTTAGTGAATGTACTTGTTGATTTCTTCAACAAATAGATATAGTATAGACATTTTTTATATGATTTTTGGGTGTACTTAGAGCATCCCAACCAAGAGTTAGAGACTAATTCTTCGAGATACTGATATTTATTTAAGGAGTTGACCTCTTTTAACAGATGTTATTTCAAACACAGACACTTTTTATATGTATACTAGTACAATGATTGATTATATTTTAATCATTGTTTGAAATTATATATTTGTTTAAATTATATTGATATTTGTAGTTAGTATTTTTTAAATATATGTGCATAAATGAAAGTATTGTTTTTTAAATATTTAGTATCATATTAAATATAATTATATTAAAATTGAGAAAAATGATTGATCATATTTTAATTGAACAGATCTTGTTTTCAAAAACATTAATAATAATAATAATAATAATAATAACAATACTATTTTTACATATTTTACAACTATTTTATATTTATGATATGTGATGAGTATTTATTATTCTTTAAGGTCTAAATTTATAAGAATTAAAAATCATAATATCTAATAATTGACTATTATGAAAAAAAACTCTATTATTATTGTTGTTGTTGTCATCATGTTTGTATATTATTTTATATTAAATTTAATCAATGTTGTAGACTATGTACTATTTAATTGATCAATTTAATACACTATTACTATTATTATTACCATTAAAGTCTGAATTTATAAAAATAAAAAATTATAATAATATTATTGACTCTTATAAACTTTAAAGGACTTTATTTATGATTATTATTATATGATTAGGGTTAAATATATTTTTGGTCCTCCAAAAATTGACCTGTTTTGATTTTAATCCTCAAATTTTTTTTCCCTTAAATAAAGTCCTTCAAACATTAAAATACCCTAATTAAATCATTGTACTAAACACTTTTTAACTTTTCTGTTAAATGATAGTCACATTAACATCATAATCACCATTAATTTGTAGATGTAGCCGTCCAAGTTAACTATTATGTTCAAGTTAGATTAGTAACATACTTTTTGAATAAAATTATCATATGTTTAAGCCTAAACCGTAGATTTTTTTAACCTTAAAGCAAAAGTAATTACACAATTTTTTATTAAAAATTATCATTGGACACTTCAAGTAATAAAATGCTTTACTTGGAAGCTAATGTAGCCATCATTTAACACAAAAGTTAAGTAAAGTTTAATATAGGATCTAATTAGGGTATTTTTAATATTTGAGGGACTTTATTTAAGGAAAAAAAATTTTGAGGACTAAAATCAAAACAGGTCAATTTTTGGAGGACTAAAAACATATTTAAGCCATATTATTATTAACTTATATTTATGAAAAATGCGTAATAATTATGATTAATGTAATCAATTTATTTTTTATTAAAAGTAAATCTCAAGAATATATAAAATTGAATGCTCATTTTTTTTATTATGGATATTATATTAATATTTTTTTTGTGTTTTTATATTTAATAATTTTTATCTATATTTATTGTAAAAATAATAGATAACATGTAAAAATACATATAAAATAATATATAAAATTAATTAAAAATTAAAATGTAAAAATTGACAGTGATACATAGCATATATATATATATACAAAAATCAAAGGAATTCATTTAATTACCAAATAGTATTATTATGAATCACGTTATTTTAAAAGATGAAATGAAAAAATACACACAATAATATAATATATATTCATTCTTATAATAGAATAGATTTTTTATCCAAAAGAACATAAAATTAATTATATCTTATACTTAATAAATAAAAATAATAATTAATATTATAGAAAGTAAAATCTATTTATTTATATACTTACAAAACACTACATTAATAACATTAAAAACTACGTTAATTTATTTTCGTAAGTTCATTTTATTGTTTTAATTCTATTACTTTAAAATATATTTTATGAATAATAATAACTAAAGATATATTTTATTAATTATATATTTTGATATTAATTAATTGATGTTATTTGTTTATTAAATAGTTCTTGTGATTTCTTTATTAGTAAATATTAATTCATATTTATGTAATAATTTTTTCATATTTTTTTATCTTTTTAAATTTATTTATAAAGATTTAAATTTTGTTCTTAATTTATATATTTTGATATAAATTAACACCAAAATTCAACTTCATATTTATAAACTAATTTTAGAAAAATCAATATTTTATCAATTCAGGATATTGTAAGAGTCAAAATTGGCGGGACATTTAGATTTTTTTTTCTTTGTATCTTTTTAATTGACATATAACATTAAGTCAATTTTTTTTTAGATTCCGTTCAAATTAAATTTATGTTTGATGTTAACATTGCATTGTTATTATTTTTAGTTAAAATTGATTTCAAGTTTGATTGTTACAAACCCTGAAGAAAATATATTTATTATTGTTATTATGATAATTGACGGTTTTGAATATGAAAGAATCATATTTAACTTTATTTATCAATCTAACTTCAATTATAAAAATAATTTTGCAAAAAAAAATTTAACATTGGATCAAATTAGAGTATTGCATGAGTCAAATTTGGTAGGTCATATATTATTTATCATCAATGCTATTGCTAAAATATTTTTTCTTTGTATTTTTTATTGACATATAAAATTAAGTCAATAATTTTTTCAGTTTTATTCAAATTAAATTTATGATGGGTGTCAACAATCCAAAAGTTATATGTAAAATGAAATAAAATTCATACAAATTGAGTTGAGTTTGATTATGTAAAAAGTTCACTAAACATACTTATAAATTATTACTTTTAATTACTATTGTTCGTGAAATATATTTTGAAGTAACGAATTTAAAAAAAAAAATCGAGCATATTAACAGCAAAATTATCAAAATTAATATTTAATTGTTAACATTATATGATAAATAGCATGTTACAACTTAATATTAAAATTATCCAAATTAATATTTAATTAGTAAAATTATATGATAAATAACACGTTACAAATTTATATTAAAATTATCAAAATTAGTATTTAATTATCAAAATTGTATAATAAACAGCATTAATGTGAGCAATTTAATTCTTAATTAAATACAATTAGATCCATTAAATTTAGTTACATCTGACGGCTATTATAAAATTCAAGTTTCGATTAACGGCCTATAGAAATTCAAGTCTTCTTTACTATATATATAAATAGATAGATATAGATAAATAGAATATAGATATAGAAGATGAGTGTATTACACTAATGTATGTCATATAACTCAATTTGAGAGAAATTCAATTTTGGCAATATAGTGCCATGAGAATTTTAAATATATCTTATTCACTTGATTTTCATAATTACTATGGTAGTTAGTATGTAACACCATTACTTATACACATATATAATTAATTAAATACTTTATTATTTTATGTTAATTAATTAGTTACTATAAAAATGCCAGTATTTTTTTTTTTATCATTCACATACCAACACAACATAAAAATAAAAGCATCACATAATGAACTACATGCATCCATACCATAACCATACACGTGGTATACAAATATACATATAGTGGTCACACATAGCACAGTTACCAAATATAAGATCATACATAACCTGCCTTCCTGTCAAAGAAGTATCTCACAAAGATCAACCACCAAACGACATCAGATATATGCATATACATAGCAAAAAGAGTGTGACTAGTCCTATCCATATATAATACATCAAAAGGTAAAGAACCTAGGTAGAGCAGTCCAATTAAAGTATCCTACCCTCCCAAAAGACCTCAGCTGGGAACAAACTAATGAGACTCCATAAGCAAGTCCATGTCACCCTTCTTCTTTAACCACCCATTTGAGCCATAAGGACCAAGAACTAGTCCTAAGGCCCATCCCAGGAATAGGAACCCAATTGAGTACTGTGAGAGTACATAGGTAGAGTAGGATGGATAACACTCCCATAAGAGGATGAAGTTTGCATTTGTTGCACTATAAAGGTCATGCAAGTCTCTAGCTTTGAGTCAAATGATGGGGTGATGGATGTCCTGCATACACATATCTAGGAGTAGGCAGAAAAGTCAACTGTAATGGTATATCCAAAGTGGTAGGTAACTAGCATGGTATGACGAAGAGGATAGTAGAAGAAAGAGACCACTTCTTTATATATGTTAAAGAGGAAACAGTCGTCATCGAACCATTGTCCCTTAGAGCTAAACCTCATGGATATCTTCCCTATATGAGGAAATTTGGAGTCATCACCATCTGCTACCATGTGTAAACCATACACATGCAACACAAACAAACATAAAAGGAGTAAGGTACATGTAATCCTCAAATCTTGAGTCATAAACATGAATTGTCAGGGTTACAAGCACAAACAAGAAGAGTAATCACTTTTCATGATCATTTAAGATATGTAATGTAATAGGGAATCCTATAGGTTCACCTAAGTTGGATTGGCTCATGCATATGGGCCCCATATCCTGATACTCATCATCAATAAAAGTAATCAAATATACCACCATATATCCTCGGGAAGATAATTGGGAGCCTTTTGTATCCCATCCTAGTATAACATCAATAATCAAATATATATGTATACATCAACAAATATAAAAGCAGCTGGTTATTCATGCTTTGGCAAGCTAGTGACATTTGGTCTTCTGGAAATTGAACACTACATTTGCTCTTCACTTGTAATGCCTTGTGATATTATATTGACTTAACCAACTCTAATTACAAAAGATAATAGATTTGTGAAAGATAAAACTGTGTAGCTAAATAAAATATAGATAATTTTTTTCGCTTTTGAAATATATAACTAAGCTCTACACGTAAATAAAAAAAAAATATTAAGAAATATGACGAGTAAAGATAACTAATTAACCTCGTACATTAACCTGAAATAAAATTTGTTTTGCACTTGAAGGTGCTACAAGCAAACAGTAGAATCATAAGTACATACCCAAATAATAAAAGAGCATAGTGAAGTATTAACAAAATACAATCCGATGCAAGGATAGAAATCTCATTAAAATACATAAATTTTTTTTCACTTGACTAAAAAGTAAGTGATTATAAACAAGGAAATAAATACATAAATTTATTTTAACTATGTATTTTTGTGTTTTTCTTACTATTATCAAAACCAGACCAAACCATCTGGTCAAATCAGTTAAACCAAGAACTGGTCACTCGACCTAATATTAAAAAACTAACATTATGATGGTTGATATAATTCTAACCTAATATTATGATGATAGATAATCATCAATTATATTTATTTAGTTTCTAATTGTAGTTGCTAATAGATATTATTGTTTGTTAAATGTTATGACATTTTTTTTATCTATAAAAATTTAGGGGGAAGGCATAGTGTCCCAATATAAGGCAGAAGAAGCCTCTAGGCTCAAGGAACACTTACAAAAGTACATACATTTACAAATGTTATAACATATTTGATTTAGTTTCATATTTAATTTTGAATATTATATGATATGAGTTAAGAATTGAGTGATAACATATATAAGTAAAGTTTAATTTTTAATATTGTGAAGTTATGAATATTATATTATTTTTTTATTTAATATTACTTATATATTATATTAAAATAAAAATAATATTATTTAATTATTTTGGTTCAATTGCGGTTACCTTGAAGCACTGTTTTTGTTGGTTCAATTATCAGTTCGATTTTAAAATATTAGTTTTTCTCAATGTTTTTTCATGTGAAAAGATGAAAAAATATTTTAAATGGTTCAATAATCCCATCGTTTTGAAAATAAAATTTAAAAAATATTTACAAGGTAATTTGATATTGATTAAATTTAAGTAATCATATTAAAAAAAAAAAAGATACTTATATAAGAAAAACCACGTAATGCATTGAGTGAGCATAAATTGAGAAAAATCTAGCAGAAACGCAAAGTAAAGGGGAATCGAGCAACTTGCAATTCATAATCATTTACTAATGGGGTCGGGCTGCCATTTTAAATTTTAATCAATCATAGAAAAGAAATATACATTTATGTTGCAAGTTGGAAGGGACGGCATAGGGCAAAATAAAAGTAAAAAAAATAAATATATATACATACATATATATATATATATACATATAAAGACTTTGAGTGAGTAAGTTGCCGAGTGTTTGGTTTTATCAGTCAACGGTCATCTTGCTTTAGCACTGTACCCATTTCATCAGTCGCGAAGTCATGGCTGGGGAAGCAACCTTTCGCTACGATGTGTATCTCAGCTTCAGAGGTGCGGATACACGGATGGGTTTTGCTTCACATCTCTACGATGCTCTGTGTCAAAGGGGAATCCGTACCTTTCTTGATAACACCAAGATTGGAAAAGGGGACGAAATCTGGCCAACAATTTCCAAGGCAATTGAAGAATCCAGGAGTGCGATTATTTTGTTCTCTCAGAACTACGCTTCTTCTTCGTGGTGTTTAGAAGAACTCGCCATCATTCTTGATGGTTTTAAGGAGAAGAAGCTTAGGCATGTTTTCCCTGTTTTTTATGACGTGTCCCCTTCCGATGTGCGACGTCAGAGAGGGAGTTATGGAGAAGCATTCGCTA
The DNA here is from genome assembly GCA_004329165.1 of Spatholobus suberectus. Classification (NCBI taxonomy): domain Eukaryota; kingdom Viridiplantae; phylum Streptophyta; class Magnoliopsida; order Fabales; family Fabaceae; genus Spatholobus; species Spatholobus suberectus. Next base: position 22,935,972 of record CM014730.1, read on the forward strand.
GGCATGAGAAGACGTTCAAGGATGACCAGGAGAAGCTCAACAGATGGAGGATGGCTCTGCATCACGCAGCTAACCTCGCCGGCTTTGTTTCTACAACGTACCCAAACTTTTGCCCTATTCTATTTTCATTCTTAAAATTTAAAGAGGATTTAAATTCATTTTGTAATAACGGCTTTTTTAAATATATCGTATGATAGAAACACGTCTATAAGTGTAACGGGGAATTTATGAAAATAATTTGATATAAATTTATTTCAGTTTATTTTAATAAGTTCTTATGAAAATTTGGATCAATTTCTCGATAGATACTTGTAGAAGAAAAAAATATAAAGGTAAAATGAATTAAGTTTTTCTTTTTTCGTAAGTTATGTGTAAATTAAAATTAGTTTTAGACAAGTTAAATAAGAAAATTTATATAATAGTTAGAGTACAGAAATTGATCTTGATTTATGAAAGAAACTTAATTCATTTTAACTTTTCTTGTTTGGTGTTATTAAGAAATTTATCTAAACAAAACTTGATAGAAATTGGACCAGCTTTATAGAGAAAATGGGGAAATTCCCCTAATTACAGTATGGCTGCAGAATTTCAAGGGTTTGCACCTCCCAATGCCCAAAGGTCCTAACACTTCTCAATTAACAATATATCCCCATCTCTCGGTCCTTCCTCCTATTTATAGGCAATATGCCTTATTTCTTATCATCCAGCCCCCTCATTACAACAAACTAACTGAATCTAACAATTAACTAACTAAGGCCCTCAACTAACATGTACCTATCAATACTCCCTCCCTAAACATTCACCTTGTCCTCAAGGTGAATAGGTATGGCAGCCACAAATGAAGCCCACATTAGTGTTCCAGTTGTTTGAACATTGAAGCATGATGACCAAGCCAACCAAACCACTGTAGCCCCAAAATTAACTTTCAATACGCCTGGATCAAATGCAAATATAGAAGTGCCTCCATTATTCTCTAATGAATTGTTTTCTGAGGCATTTTCTGGCCATGAAACAGAGCATCATTACTGCTATAATTGTAATGAGATCCCTTGGCTCCCTTGTGAAGTGTATTGTAGCACATGATTGCAAATCATAGGTTATAATATGACAATTTTTCCATTGGTACTCACTGTCCTTAGTGGGTTGGTTTGGCTCATTAAATTTAGAAATTTAGTTTTTGATCCTTTGTTGGTCAGTCTCCCTCCACCGCCCTCCTTGCAAAGAGCTTGGTCTGGCAGGCAAACAGCATAGGCTGAGTCAGCCCATGACAGCCAAAGCTCATTCTTTGACAGAGACCAATCCCGCTTTATGAAAGAACATGAATTTGGTGGCTTTGGTGGTGGTCTCTTGACTGGACAACCTGAGATACCAAGTTTTGTGGTCATGGTAGACTAGTGCTTCGTTTGTTCACTCATTGTGGTCAACCCCTCCATGTCTCCAATTGCCTCTTTCCCCAATGGCCCACAACTCTTCCCCCTTTTGGGCTTGTGACTCTTTAATGAAATTTGATTTACCTATAACCCAATTCTACCTTGACCAACCTGTGCATTTTCTTCATCAATCTTTTCAATTTCTCCCTTGTTACGATGCTCTTCCTCTCCTGTCTTTCGTACCAAAGCATTGCTGTTCACTGTTTTTACTCCCTCGCTTCTTTGGCCTCTTTTTCTTCCATCAATGCTTCTTTTGTTGCTGTTCTTGTATTTCTTCTAGGCCCATCCATCAATTTCGATTCTTCGCTGCTGTCATGATTCTTTTCTTGGCTCTTGATCCCAAAATCTTCATCTTCACTTCTGTTTTCTTCCTCCTCTGAATCTTGAAGACAAAGCAAGACTTCAGGTTGAAATTTCTTGAACACTGCCTTCTGAAGACTCCTTCAGTTTGCATTCTGGTTGTTTTCCTTACAGGAAACCCACCATTTGAGATCTTCTCCTCTCAATGCAAATGCAGAAACCCATGATAGTTTCTTCTCTTCTGGTACTTTGTTGTCCTCAAAATACTGCTCTGCATTGACCAGCCACCAATAGGCCTCCTTTCTATCAGATCTTGGAATCATCTTCAAGAATCGATACCCACAGCTCCAAGATCGGAGCTCTGATACTAGTTGATAGAAACTGAACCAGCTTTATAGAGAAAATGGGGAAATTCCCCTGATCACAGTATGGCTGCAGAACTTCAAGGGTCTGCACCTCCCAATGCCTGAAGGCCCTAACACTTCTCAATTAACAATATACCCCCATCTCTCAATCCGTCCTCCTATTATAGGCAACATGCCTTATTTCTTATCATGTGGCCCTAATTACAACAAACTAACTGAATCTAACAAGTAACTAAGGCCCTTGATAGGTACATGTTAGTTGAGGGCCTTAGTTAATTGATAGATTCAGTTAGTTTGTTGTAATTAGGGGGCTACATAATAAGAAATAAGGCATATTGCCTATAAATAAGAGGAAGGATTGATAGAGGGGGTATCCTGTTAATTGAGAAAAGTTAGGGCCTTTGGGCATTGGGAGGTGCAGACCCTTGAAGTTTTGCAATCATATTGTAATCAAGGGAATTTCCCCATTTTCTTCATAAATCTGATCCAATTTCTAACATTGGTATCAGAGCTCCTACGATTCGGGGAGCAATTCATGGGTAACACATGCATGGAGGGACGAATGGAAGCAATGGAACAGGGGTTTGAGATGATGCGGCGTAGTTGGGAAGAAGGTCGAAAAATCAAGGAAGAAGAACGTCAAGAACATCACGCGCGACTGTAGAAATTGGAGGAATTAATGGATATCTTGGTGCAAGGGAACCTTGGGAACCAAGATTCACGGGGTGAAGATCCAAAAAATACAACGACATCTAACGGTTCCAACGGAGAAGGGGAAAAAGAAACCACCACAACTTTCGCTGAGAAACGTTGGAGGAAATTGGAACTCCCGTTGTTTTCAGGCGATGACGCGTACGGTTGGGTCACGCGACTGGAATGTTACTTTCGATTAAAGGAGGTAACAAAAGAAGAAAAGATGCAGAGGGTTGGGAAGGCTATGCGAGGACGTGCATTTGTTTGGTGGTATGTGTGGAAAGGGAACCATCCAAGTGCATCATGGTGGGAATTTGTGAAGGCTTTACTCAAAGAATTCCAGCCAGAATTTGATCCAGATATTTGGGTTCAAGAGGACAACCAAGAACCAATGGAACAGAGGGCAGAAGTTGATGACAAGAGGCAGCAAGAAAACAGAACAGAAAATAGGAGTTTGGAAATAACAGAACCAGCAACTCATGAGCAAGAAATGAGAAAGACAGAAAAAGATGCAAAAAGAAAACAAGAATTGGGGGGACCAGAAATCTTGGAAAAGGAAGCATCCCAAGAGGTAAAAACCCAACAAAAACAAGAAGTAGAGGAGCAAGATCTAGAAGAACGAAAGAAACATGAGGAGGGAGAAAGCAAGGGTGGAAAAGCAAGAAAACAACAAACACTCAACATTTTGGATCAAGAACCTGAAAACAGAAGCAAAGATGAAAATTGGATGGCGGAAAACAAGAACCACTGTGGAGAAGAAGCAACCTTCAGCAAACCTGAACCAAACTCTGTTGACCCACCACCATCAATGGAGACACCTAGGATCCAGATGCCGGGACAAGTTGCTGCAGCACCCCCTCTTTTGAGTTGCATTACATGTGGGAAGGAGCAGAATGTGGGGTTAGGGACAATGTTTCAGGGCCAATTTGGGGCCGTATTGAATTCTTCAGTTCAATTGTTCAAGTCTAGCACAATAATATTGGCTTTATTTCTCTTCGATGTGGGCTTTGTTCAGTTGTTCAAAATGATGGCAGCAAAAGCTACTGCAATAGTTCAAGGCACTTATCCAACACTGCAAATATGGTTGGGTCTTTATCGTTCCCACTGTGGGACCCAGGTGGGAGTTTTATGGCTGTCCTAGTTATGAACTTTGGTAGGGAACATATTGATAACAAAGCAGAGATCAAATGGTAACAGATATCTTTTGAGAGTCTGCAAATTTAGAGCAGTTTACACAATCCTTCACCTTGAGGACAAGATGAATGTTTAAGGGGGGAGTATTGATAGGTACATGTTAGTTGAGGGCCTTACCTTGAGGACAAGATGAATGTTTAAGGGGGGAGTATTGATAGGTACATGTTAGTTGAGGGCCTTAGTTAATTGTTAGATTCAGTTAGTTTGTTGTAATTAAGGGGCTACATAATAAGAAATAAGTCATATTGCCTATAAATAGGAGGAAGGATTGATAAAGGGGGAATACTGTTAATTGAGAAAAGTCAGGGCCTTTGGGCATTGGGAGGTACAAACCCTCGAAGTTCTGCCATCATATTGTAATCAAGAGAATTTCCCCATTTTCTTCAGAAATCTGATCCAGTTTCTAACAGCCCTCAACTAACATGTACATATCAAAACTTTATTCATTAAATCCTTAATTAAGTTGTTTATCCAAACTGGTCCTAAATGCTTCTTGTTCTTCACATTCCAACAATTTACATTGTAATCATAAAGCAACGCTTCTCTGATTGGGCAGGTTTAGTTACGAATCTGAATTTATTGCGGTGATCATTAAAGAAGTCTCTAGCAAGATTATCCATCGACCTCCCATTCCTTTACATGTTACTGATTACCCAGTTGGATTGAAGTCTCGAATGCTTGAAGTAGTATCGCTTCTGAATGTTGAGACTGATGATGGAGTCCACATGGTAGGGATCCATGGTATGGGCGGAATTGGCAAAACTACAATTGCTCGGGAAGTGTATAATTTCATTTATGACCAATTTGAAGGCTCTAGTTTTCTCGAAGATGTGAGCCAGAGTTCAACTAAATATGGCTTAGTGCATCTCCAAAAGATAGTTCTCTCAGCAATACTCGGAGACATGGATATTAAATTAAACAATGTTTATCAAGGAATTTTGATGATGAAGGACAAGCTGAGAAGGAAAAAGGTTCTTTTGGTTCTTGATGATGTTGAAAAAGCGAGCAGCTTGAGGCTATTGCAGGAGGACATGATTGGTTTGGTTCTGGCAGCAGAGTCATCATTACAACTAGGGACAAGGTTTTGCTGGAATTGCATGAGGTTGAAAGCTTTTATAGTGTTGAGGCATTAAGTAACAAAGAAGCTTGTGATTTGCTTACTTGGACTGCTTTCAAAACTGACAAAGTTGATCCAAGTTACACAGAAGTGTTAAACCGTGCAGTGGCTTGCTTGTCTGGGCTTCCTTTGGCGTTGGAAGTAATGGGCTCATACTTATTTGGAAGAAGTGTAGACCAATGGAATGATGCACTAAATCAGTATAATAAAATTCCTCCTAGAACGATCCTAGATGTACTTCAAATTAGCTTTGATTCCTTGGAGAGAGAGGCACAGGAAATTTTTCTTGACATTGCTTGTTTCTTCAACGGACAAAAATTGGCCGACATTGACTATATACTTTGTGCTCATCATGGTTTATCCACAAAATTAGTATTGAGGCATTGATTGAAAAATCTCTCATAAACATCGATGATGGTCGTGTGATGTTACATGACTTGATACAAGACATGGGTAGAGAAATTGTTCGACAGGAATCACCAAATGAGCCTGGCAAACGTAGTAGGTTATGGTTCATTGACGATGTAGTTGAAGTTCTAGAACAAAATAAGGTAAGTAATTAACTGATACTCTGATAGAGATGGTTTGATTTTTTCAGTTGTAACCTCTGATCTCTTGTTGACAGTATTAATTTACAAATTTACAATCGATTTTTTTATCTCTTTATGATATGTGAATTTATCTAGACATGCATGTTGAATTCCTAGCATACATAAATGTATTGTGATCAACCTGTGCCTTTATCTTTAAAGGGATCAAGTACAATTGAAAGCATATTTCTGGATTTCCCCAAAGGTAAAGTGCATTGGGATGGAAAGGCCTTCAAGAAGATGGAAAACCTCAAAACACTTATTATTAGAAATGGTAGTTTTAACAAAGGCCCCACACATCTTCCTCAAAGTTTAAGAGTGCTGAGATGGGTGGGATATCCATCACCATCTTTACCTTATGATTTTCATCCAAAGAAGCTTGCCATACTCGAATTACCTGACAGTTGCTTAATGATAAGGGAACCAATTCAGGCAAGTTTGTGTGTGTGTCTTTGTATATTATTAAATTCATTTTAAATTCTTATGATTATTCATTTGGCTTCTCTCTCTCTCTCCCCTGCCCCTTTCCTTTTTTTTTTTCCAATGGCAGGGGTTTGTGTATCTGACAGTATTGGATTTTGGCTACTGTGAATGGATAACTTGTTTGCCTGATGTATCTGGCCTCCCAAATTTAGAAAAATTATCTTTTAAACACTCTGAGAATTTAATTCAAATTCATGAGTCAGTTGGATTTCTAGATAAACTTCGAATCTTGGATGCTGTTTGTTGCAAGAAGCTTAGGACTTTTCCACCCATCAGATTGACCAGTCTTGAACAATTCAATCTCTCCCATTGCTCAAATCTTGAGGTTTTCCCAGAAATTTTGGGGAAGATGGAAAATATAACAGAACTTCATATAACTGGGAGTCCCATAAAAGAATTGCCATTTTCAATTCAAAACCTTACTCAGCTTCACAAATTAGGACTGCAACACTGTGGAATGGTTCAGATACCAGGTAGCATCGTCATGTTGGCAGAATTGGGTTCGATGTTTGTTTCACAATGTGAAGGGTTGCAGTTATCTAAACTGGACAAAGGTGAAAAAATGGTGTCCAAGTCTTCAAACATGGAATATCTTATTCTGTCGTACTGCAATATATCAGATGACTTTCTTCCAATAGGTCTCACATTGTTTGCCAATGTGAAAGATTTAAACCTGTCTGGGAATAATTTCACATTTCTTCATGCATGCATCAAAGAATGTCAGCTTTTGAGGAACCTTAAGCTGGATGACTGCAGATCTCTAACAAAAGTTAGAGGAATTCCAGTGAAATTAGAAACGTTGTCTATGAAAGGATGTAGGGCCTTAGAATCCTTAGACCTTACAGTGCTTCCTGAATGCACCGAAGGATGTCACTTTCTGAAGGAACTGGTTTTGGATGACTGTGTGCTTCTTCAAGATATTAGAGGGATTCTATCAAACTTGGATCATTTCTCTGCAAAAAACTGCATATCCTTAACTTCCAGCTGTACAAGCATGTTGCTGAATCAGGTTCTTCTTTTTATTCCTATTTTATTCAATTTAATATTTACGTTGACTCGTACAATACATAAAATGGTGTTGGTATTTGGAATGTGTGGATTCTTGTGGCACTTGGATTGAAAGATGGTTCATGCTATACAGAATACAAAATGGTACCAGGAGGATTGGTAATTTGATGAGGGGTTTGGCATTACTTGCATCTACTTACAGAACATTGAAGTATATGATGCCTATTTATTGGCTTTTATCACTAGCAAAACAAGCCCCTATTAAGTTTCTAGACATTTCTTTTTTCTACATGGTTTTTCCCCTATTCTGTCCAACTTTAGCTTTTAAGTCCTCTTGAATTTTATCCCAAACGCTTTACCTTACTGCCTATTGAAGTCTCAAATTTTATGGATTAATTGTTTTACCAGTTCTTAAATCAAAATCTACACCTTTTTGACCAGTAAGTCAGTTTCTATTAAATTGGTATTGATTCCTACAATGTCTCAATTTTTTGATTAACTGTTAACAGTTTCTAAATTTTTGACTGGCAGAAATCAATAGAGGCTGGAAACAAGATGTTTTCTTTGCCAGGAAAAATGATTCCGAAGTGGTTTGCGCACTATAGAACTGGAGAGTCAATATCCTTCTGTTTCCGTAACAAATTCCCCGCAATTTCTATCTGTCTTGTTATTGGACCGGTGGATGAACAACCCATTACAGTCAAGTTTAGCCCGAGAGTATTCATCAATAGCAATAAACAGTCCCTTGGAAACCAGAAAGCTTATGAGTTCAGGATAGCAACGGATCATATATTTTTGTTTGATATACAGCTGCTAAAATTTGAAGATAATGCAGATGTAGTGCTTTCAGATGATGAGTGGAATCGTGTGGTGGTTTCATATGCAGATCACATTACCAATCACGAAGTTCCAATCAGAATGGCTGCCAAATATAGTGGAATCCATACAACTGAAATGGAGGATGTCAAATTCACCAACCCTCCAGAAGAAATGATAAAGGTAAATTTGGAGCCAAATTCATTGGAGGGGCATCAAAGAGTAAAGGTAAAATTATCATTTTCATTTTTTTTTTCCTTTCATTTACTCCATTTCTACCTCACTTCAGTTCTCTCTCTCTCTCTCTCTCTTTTTTTTTTAAAAAGATAACAACAAATAGACCCCAGAAACACCTGACAGTGTTTCTGTCTTCGCCCATTCTAGCAAGTGACCTAGATTCTCGACCAACACCTTCTGTTGAGGGCCCTTGGGAAGATGTTCAAGGAGTAACTTCAGAGTGTCATCCAGTGTATGAAGTTCATCCTACTACAGTTCAAAATGAGCCTCCTATCATTGAAAGATGTGAGGGTGATGACATCTATCTGGAAGCAGTATCCACTAGAGAACTCGAATCTGAAGACTCTTCTTCCAACATTACAGGTTCAGATTCAGAAGATCCCTTCGATCAAATTGATAAAACATTCTGTGTTAGTGGCGAGGAAACCAGATCGTTTGGGGCATGTTCTGGAGATGCATCTCTCACATCTATTAGAGACACCATAGGTGCCTTGGAGCTGTTAATGATTAAGGACTTGTCTGAAGTCTCTTCTGATCCTGCCACGCAGTCTCAACTCAATCACTTAATGGATCTATTGACTAGAAGTAGCCATCGAAAGGTGACTGTGGAGCTGAAGGAGGCTCTTGTCAAGTTCAAGGGAAAGGCCTTGCTACCATCCAAGACTTCCAAGCTTCTGTTGAATCTGTGAACAAACTGAAGAACTTTGAGAAGCAAAAGGCCAGAATTCAGAAGGAGGCTTCAGAAGCCAAGGATCTGTGGAAAGGTCTCAAAAACTCAATGAAGAAGGCTTCTTTGGCCATCAAGGCTGAAAACAGTAGGAAGAAGGAGCTGGAGGCAGAAATTTCAACTTTAAGGAAACAACTAGCTACCAAAGAAATGGATCTTGAACAACTTGTAATGAATGTCAAGAATCTGGAGGCAGAACACTCAACCCATATGAAGAATCGTAATTCTCTTGATGAGCAAGCTCGAACACTGTCTAAAGAAGCTGCTGATTTACTCGCTGCAAACAGTGGAGTAGAGGATGAGGGTAAAGTCGCTGAAGCAGAGCAGAATTTACTCAACTCGATCTGGTCCACTGACCTAACAAGTCAGCTCACTAACATTAAGAAAAACATTCTTGGCCTCTCTGAGTAAGATGTAATTTTTGTTTCGTTTGATCTAACCGCTTTATCAAGAACAACAAACCAAGATGACAGCGGTGCTGAGTTTTCAGTAAAAGGAAACCATACCTGTCTAAGAACATCGCTTCATTTGTAAAGTTTCCATACTCTTAAGCTTGTTAATTAACGGTGCCTGCCAACTTTCAAACCAATTTAAAATGGTGAAACATGAAACTGTTACAGAAATCTACATAAAGCTAATAAGCTTAAAATAGGTTATTAGTTAAATTGTTGAAGGTTAACTAAAATTTGACTCAAAATAGGTTCTCATTTGAAGTTCTATTTATATGTAAAAGCTAATACTTTAGCCTATAGAATAAATGAGTAACTTTTATATTTTATTAATACTTTCATGAAAATTAAAAAAGGAGCAAGTATAAAAGATGATATACTTTAAAATTTAAATAAAAGTATTCAAAGGATAAAGAGATTTTTAAATCCTCTATCGTCTTTCTCTATATAAATTAAAATACTTATACTGAACAAGATTTTTTTAAAAATTATGTTTTAACAATATTAACTTTAAGAATTTTTCTTAGAGTGTTTTTAGGGTTTTTTTTTAAAATTTTTTTATCTTTTTCAATTTATCATTTTTATCTATATGTCTAAATTGAATTTTAATATTTTTTTAAAAGAAAAATTATCAACAGTTAAAAATAATATTGTATGTATATCATAAATTTAAAATATAATTTGTATATTAAAAAATATTTATTTATTATCAATTTTAATTATAATATAATTTATATGTTTAAAAGTATTTATTTATTATCAATTTTTGTCATATAAACTAAATATTTATTTTGTGTATTATTTATGTTAGAATACTAGCTTATTAATTGTTGTTTGCTAGTATTTTAGTCTATCTATATTGCACAGGATGAATATTTATTTTTATATAGTTAAGATTTATAATAAATAAATATTTTAATATATAAATTATATTATAATTAAATTTGATAATAAATAAGTATTTTTAAATATATAAATTATATTTTGAATTTATAATAAATAATTCAAATTGTGAGTTTTGCAAATTGTGATATAAAGTTACTTTTAAATTGAAACAGATAGATAGTTAAGAAAAACAAGTATATAGATGAAGAGAAAGGAAAAGTACATTGAGACGGTTGAGAGATATTTTTTTGTTAGTTGTGAAAGTAATGTATGAAATACACCTCCCAAATAAGAAAAAAAGAGAGAGAGTTGAGGATATTTAATTGAGAAAGTGGGAAGAGTGAGTTCGTCACTCTCCAAAATCCAAATTGAGGATTATAATTTATAGTATATGGGTAGATTATAATTTAAAAATAAAATAAAATAAAATCATATGAATTGCATCAAATAAGAAAAATTCAATCGTTTGTAGTGTTAAGAAATTTTGTTGATTAATTTAATATATTATAAATAAATAAAAATGACATGGATAATATTAGATAAGGGTAAATTTAAATTTTTGTATTAATAACAAATTTTTTAATTTATTAATAAACTTTTATTCCATTTTTTATAATTTAAAATTAAATTAAAATAAAAAGAGCCAAATAAGAAAAGTAAGAGAAAACTTTTCTACTTTAAGAGTGAAAAAAGTGAGAATGTCACTCTTCAAGTTGTATAGTTTAATTTATATATGTAATAGTATAATAACCCATGCTCTACACAAATAAGTTTATAATCTACAAATTTTATATATCATAATTTTCAATGTATTTCTTTATTATTTTTTTATTTACAAAATATATTTTATTAAGTGTGTGTGTGTGTGTGTGTGTGTGTGTGTGTGTGTGTGTGTGTGTGTGTGTGTGTGTGTGTGTGGTGTGTGTGTGTGTGTGTGTGTGTGTGTGTGTGTGTGTGTGTGTGTGTGTGTGTGTGTGTGTGTGTGTGTGTGTGTGTGTGGTGTGTGTGTGTGTGTGTGTGTGTGTGTGTGTGTGTGTGTAGGGAATGGGATGTATACTACGAGGATGACTTTCTTAATGTGTGTGTGTGTGTGTAGGGAATGGGATGTATACTACGAGGATGACTTTCTTAATTGAGAATAAGAATGGTCAATCTCAACCGTTAAATTAAAATGGAAGGCTTAGATTAAAATATTTAAGAATTCAAATTAAAACTACATGTAAACATCAAATCTCTTAAAGATTCACCAAATAAAAATCAAATCACTAAAAGATTTTAATTATTACGTCCTAAAATATATCAATTATCATGTCACTCTTCTTTAAGATTGTCGTTAACTCATCACCATCACCACTGCCATTCTTAAGTATTTTAATTTGAATTCTTAATTATTTTAATCTAGGTCTTCTATTTTAATTTGACAATTAAGATTAGCCATTCTCATTCTCATATAAGAAGGTCATTCTCATACTATAGGCCTTACACACACACACACACATATATATATATGGGTCAAGTTACTCCAAGTAGAGTTACTCCACTTAGTATATATTAAATTTTAACGATCTAACCATTGAATTGAAAATTCATATTATATAAACCAAGTCTACAATTTTTATAGAGTTTGAAAATTATTGGGTTAATTATGTTTTTAGTCCCTCATTATAAGTCTGACAGGTCTTAGTCCTCAAAAAAAGTTTTTGTCCCTTTTTTAGTCCCCACCGTTACACCATTCTATTAAAGTGTGATGTGTCTTCCATGCTGGCAAATGGGGACTTGCCAGGTGTTAAAATGTGGTCACGTGGCAGACACGTGCAAGCCACATCAAGTTATTTTTAAATTTTTGTTATTTTTAAAAACTTACTAATTTTTATTTTCTTTTCAAACGAACTGATTAAGAAGAGGGTTTTATGTCTGTGTGTGTGTGTTTGTATTCGTCAAGTGCTAGTTGTTTATCTTCAGGCAAAGGTGTTGGACGCTGTGGCTGTGCGAGACGGTAAAAGAATAGGGCGAATAAGAAGGCGGTTAGAAGAGGGTCCATATTGACGCCTATTAAGGATGGCAACTCAAAGAAGTAGGGGAGATCACTCTAGCTCAAGAGGTTTTTCGTCATTGGAGGAGGTTGTGGGTTCATCATACTCAGCTTCATCTGGGACTATTGCGGGTTGGAGGAGGTGTTATTGTGGTGATAAAGAGGTGTTGATAACCTCTCAAAGCGCAAGGAACCCAGGAAGGATGTTCTGGGGTTGCCCTAACTGGAGGGTAAGGGTTATTGCGTGTTTTGTGGTCACCTTGTTGAATCCCATTTTGATTTATCGGCTATTTTTTTTTTTTTTTTTGGTTGTAGAGGGCAAAACATTATGACTATTTCAAATGGGTTGATGTAGATGACGAAGATGGTAGTGATGGGTTGGAACAAGTAGTTTCACAGGCTATTGAAGAACAAAAGAGTAAGGTTGCAAAGCTGTAGAAAAAACTTATTGCGGAAAGGAGGAAGGAGCTTTGTATTTTGTTGTTTGTTGGATTGTCATGGCTATTCACATTGGGTAGAGGCATGAGTTGTTTGATGAAATGTTCATGAGGAAGAGGAGTGGCAAAAGAGGCTAACTGTGTTGATTGTTGTTCTTGTAATAACAAATGTCCATTTTGTTGTAAGAAGGTTAAAGGATTGTCGATTTTTTGGTTAAAAGGTTAGGGTTGACAATGTTACAACATTTTTTGTAAGGATGATTAACTTATTAGCTTCTGACAGGGTATGTTTGAGGCCACATGGCTTTGTTGAATGGATGGTCAAAGTTAACTCAATTTGCTTTCTCTTGTAGTAAATTGCTTTTTTGAATTGTCACATTCATCCAGAAATTAGTATTTAACTTTGAAATACAATTGTATGAATGGTAGATGGGGTACACTTTCATCACTTGTAAGAACGTTTGAGCAATGCTGAACTCTTTTAGGATAACATATATGTTTAATATTTATGGCAGGTGATTGAATGAAGGGGTCCACAAAATTTATGGCTTTGTTGCGCACATATGGGACACTAAATTCTCGATCATCACAACTGTGTGTGTTTCAATATTTAGTGTAAAAGTTTCAAACAATTTGAAACCATGACAAATGAATATAATACTAAAAAGCTATCGGAATGTCAAAGTGAGAAATACATGGATATTTCTTGGAGTTAAGAATCAAAATTTTCATGAGAAGTATATGGATAAACAAAGTGCCATGAAAGTAGCCCCATATTGTTCATTAAGATCAGGTCTAAAACAAACATTCACGTAAAAGATTCACATCCAAAGTCCTACTTTCCTTTGATGCAAGTCTTTCAAGTACAAGGCATTTGTCCACTATACATCCAAAAAAAAAAAAAAACCCATACATCCAAATGACATCAACACACACATCCCACGTATGTCGAAAACATAATGTAGACCACATACTAGTTATTCAAAAAAACTATAACCAAGACACTTGAAATTCTTTAAACATAATTACATCAAAAAACTAAACTCATAACAAAATAGCACTCTCCTAAAATAACTTCATCCATATGCCACATAATCACAGTATCTGTGCATGGGTCTTCTTTGTCACATTTGCTTCAGGTTCACGATTTTTGATGATGAAACAACTTCCTGTATAATTGTGTTGATAAATGTCAGAGTAATAATGGTGGTCACTCAATGTCAATTAATCATGTAGTAAATTTTAGGCATTGAAAGCTTACATGAGTTTCATAAAAAGCTTTGTATGCTTCTTTCAGTTCATTCAACTGACTTGTATTAGGAATCAAAGGCACATTATTCTCATCCTATTTGTCACAATTCTTACCTTGAGAACCAAATGGATATTATGTTTATAATGCCATTGTGTAATTAAAACAATAAAGGAGTAATTGACCGTATATGCGTATACTGCCGTCTTATTTTCTAAATCCATACACTTCTTCGCCAATTCAGCCGCTATGCCATTGTTACAGTAGAAGTTGATTCCATTTTTCTTGATTTAACATCTACCCTAGCAATAACCCTCTGCAAACAGTGTATAATTAAAATATTTCAAGTGAATGTTTCCATAAAGTTCATACCTAACATGTAATTGATATTATATGAGTATATCTTGGCCTTATTTCCTCTAGGTTTGACAATTGGTTTCGTAGTGATCTTAGATGACATTGCAATGCCAACTATATAACCTTCTCCTGGACAACAGACAACATTTAAGAGGAAATCAGTATCATTTTTTTGCCTCTGAAGTATGTATAAAATCTCTAATATTTACTTATCCATTAATACTGGTCAAATTGCCACCTTCAACTAGATAGCATCTACAGTAGTTGCTTGGCTTCCTTTATCAAGTGTTGCACTAGCTGAAATAGAAGAAGCGCACAAGAAGGGGCGGGGGGGGGGGGGGGGGGGGGGGTTGAATTGTGCGTTTAAAAACTTTTTCGAAACACGTTGATCAATATGAAAACGTTTTAAGGATAGGATAGAGAGAAGAAGAACACAGAAAGATTATACTGGTTCACTCAACCTGAGCTACGTCCAGTCCCTTCACCCAAAAGGTATTCACTAACCAACCCTAGGTTACAAGTATTGTTCGTAGCCTCTTTAGCCATTACAACGCAATCACCCTAGATTGCTTAACCTAAGTATTCTTTCACACTAAGCCTCTCCAGGCTTTCACAACACAACAAGTGTTTATACAAACGATATCAACTCACGCAGTGAGGATTTGAAGGATAAAGCTTAAGCACACAAAGAAATCTTTACAAGATTTTTGCTATCGTCCACTAGACGCTTCTATCAATTGTTCAGAAGTAATTTGTTAACTAGGAATTTTTACACGAGGCACATATATCTTTGTGACGTTCTTCCTTGATACATATATAGTCTTTAGAGAAAAGATCCGTTGTGAAGACTTGACTTCGTTATGCAAAGAAGGGTGTGCAGACTATCCTTTCAGAGTGATCAGGCACAACAGCTTTTAGACTTGCACTAAAACGGAAGGTGCAGGACTGTGCTGGTGGTCAATTTTTCTGAACATTCTTCATTCGTCTCAGCAGCTTAATAAGTTGACTTGCTTTATCTGATTTTGTTGCGCTCTTGCACTAGAATGATTCTGATGTTATTTAATGCTTCAGACAATTTGAACGTTAGATCACAAAAGTAGTAATATGTTAGTTTTAAGAAAACTAGCATAGATAAATTGGACGTTCAAAAAAGAACTTAGCCGTTTGAATATTTGTCGTTGGAAGCTTGCATCAAATATTGGAATATATTCTTCAGACGATCATCTTCATTGTTCACTGGACGGTCTTCTTTGAGCACGTCTTATTGGACGGTCTTTCTGTGACACGTCTACTGGACGGTCTTCTCTGACACGTCTATTGGACGGTCTTCAGAGAGAAGTTTGTATGCTGCAAAGAATTTAGTTCTTTGGCAGAAACTTGAATATTAATAAGTTTGTTATCTTCAAAACTTTGAGGGTCTAGACGCTTCTACGTCTTTAGTTCCAACACTAGCATGGTCATTAGGTAGCTCAGGAATAGTAGTAGGTTGTTGAATTGGTTGGTCAATTAATTCAACAACAAGTTCAGGTTTAGTCTCCACTGGCTGGTTGATTACTTGCTCAGGTCCTACAGTAGTGGATTTGTAACGCCTGACAGCTTTCAGGATCAATGGCTGTCCCCACAAATCAACACAAGACTTTTCAGTGTGCTTTGTCCTTACTCACACGCTTCCTAGGAAACTTCCCAGGAGGTCACCCATCCCTAATTGCTCCAAGTCAAACACGCTTAACTGTGAAATTTTTAAGTGATGGGCTACCGAAAAGTAAATGCATCTTGTTGGTATAGGTAGCACTTATTAATTCCTTTAAGCTATCCTCAACTGTATAGTACCATATCTGCACAGCCTCTGGATCCCTCTCTTTCTGGTGTGTATTCGATTCATTCATGTACCTCTCCCGCTAGAAGCCTGCCAGGAGCCGCTCATTGTCTGTGCCTCATCTCTTTTGCACTGATGATCACTCCCCGTCCTCGTCAGCGCCTAGGATGTTACAAGATTGACTTGCTTGGATGGTATCTTGGGTTCCTTGTGGAGCACTACTATTGACATTTATCCCTGTTAAGGTACTTGGAGCAATATGTTGGTTTTTGCATGTCCTTTTGTTATGGCCAATTGCATGACACCTCCTACACTTGTTAACTATATTCACTCTCCTAAACTTTGTACAGTTTGATACTTTATCTGGATCTCTCTTTCTCAGTTTTTTTAGTCTTCCAGCTCCTTTTTTGTATTGTGGTGGCAATAGCTCTTCTGCAATGATTTTTGGCCACTTCCTTTGTCCATTATTGGAGAGATAACCTGATCATAACATAATTTGTACAACTCCTTACTGTAGTATCTGTGCATATACACCCCTGGATCATCCCTCTTATATGTGACAACTGACATTGCATGACTACATAGGATTCCTACTAAATCCCAAAACTTACAGGAACACGATTACTTCTCTAAATTCACAATAAACTTGTCAGGGAATAACTTGTGGTTCACCTCAAAGTTTGCTCAGCCCAAGTTGCAAACCAATTGGCACTTAATACCACTTCTTTGTCCAACCTCCTTCTAGGCTTTGACATCATATCACCCTCAAATTTCTTAACCTTCTCTCATAGAGTAGCAAACCTGCCCATCATGTACATCCTAATCCATTCGCACATGGTTATGATTGGCTTGTCCTTTGCCCCTAGCAGAGTGTTGTTAAATGACTCCATTAAGTTTTTAATCAAAACATCACACTTTGAATGAAAACTGAAGGCGTGTTTGCACCAAGACCTCGTAGGAATATTCCTAAGCCAATTATAGGCCTCTTTATTAATTTCTTTTAGTTGCAACATCTTCTCCTCCCATGCCTCATAATAAGTTGCTTTAGCTGTCCCCATCATTAAATCTCTAATAAGTGTGCCTCTACCAAATTTTTTCTTCAAGTTACTATACACATGCCTCAAGTAGAAATTGTAACACCCACTATAATGAGACATACATTCATTTTTGTTTATCCGTTTGTTAGAAATGTCAGTTTGATTTAAAACTTCTACGTATTTATTTTTCACAAACATTTAGTATTTCAAAGAGACAATATATAAAGAACCATGATCATGAAATAAATATCAAGTCTTACATACAAAGTCAAAGTACATATATAATGAATATATTAGCAAATACAACAAAAGTACATCCTAGATACTAGGCCACCCCATTATATAAAATCTATAAAAGGCACATGTAGAGCCGCCATCATTGCAAGTCCTCAGAGTCCATCTGCTTATACCACAATCGTATATAAAAAGAAACAAACAAAAAAGGAGTGAGTTTTTTATAAAAGCCTCATTTGTTTTCTTAATAGGCTACATACAATAAATCAAACAACCAATTGGGGAAATCCTAAGGTCTAACCTAAGTTATTACGACTCAATCTCAACCTTTACCATACGTATGGATCTATACTTATCTATGATGATTTACTTTAACCATCAGGAATCACTGGGAAGTGATTGGGAGTTCGTATAATCCTTCACAAGGTGCAGACATCCATGTCGTAATCATCATCCTCGAGGAAAGGGCCACACACCCATCAGGGATATACACTCCACCAATCATGGTGATGCTGAGCATGCATTAGGGTTACCAAGTCGGTTTATGTGATTTATCCCAGCTCAGGGCGTTAACCTGACCATTGGGATGTTCACAACTCAGTATCTTTACCATCAAGACCCCAGCAATGGCCCCTGCCTTTCATCTTGTAGTGTATCAATTGTTACTTCCTAGACACCAGAACTCATGCTTCTCAACATGGTCTTAACACAACTGGGGGTTTCCTATGACTTTGTTTCTAAGTTTTCAAGAATACTCTCTGGGTAATCCAGCAAAGTTTCAAAATCACTCTTCACAGATATATTCATCCATCATTCATAATAACTTAGAAACAATTCAACTAGAAAATATAGCAAGAAAATGTCATAACTTAAAGTTGCATACAAAAATTCATTTTCACACATACATACTTTTAAAAATAAGTTTTCAATTTAATTTCTTTGATTTATTCTTATCCTTTTCTAATTTTTTTAAATTAGACTATTTTAAAGCAAAGGTTCTTAATCCATAAATATGGAGAAAATTTAAAAATTAAAGTTTGAGAGAATTGCTAATTAAAACGTGTGCTTTATTTACAAGTGTTGGCAGTTCATTCTATTTGACAAAAACATTACTAGAAAGGCTTAGCTGGATAAAATTTCCATTTCTTAGCTATAAGTTAACAAAAGATTAGATGTTAAAACCAGTTAATTCATACAATAAAGATTTTATTTCTAAAAACTTTCACTAGTTGGGCTAGAAGCCCATTTAATTCAATTGGCTCAAACCTTTGTTTCTTAAATTAGTTTCATGAAAGATAAAGGAAAGACTTTTCTTTAAATTTTTCTACAAATTTTAATATTTATTTTTACTAAGTTGAACCAAATTAAGTAAGTGTCAAAATGCTTAAATTAATAAAAGAATTCATTTGCCTTAATCTATTTAAAAAGGGCCACGAGCCTTTTATGTAAAAAAACCAAAAACTTTTTCATTTTTCCACTTTGAAATTTTGGATATTTCATAAAAAATCAAAATTTTAACTTTTGTAGAAATTTAATCCTCCTTCTACAAATTTTATTTTAAGTGATGCAAGACCATAAACTTGAATTAAATTAATTACTTGTGTAAAAATAAATTCAATGATAATTTAAAATAATAGGATAATAAATTCTAATGAAGTACCAACAAACAAAGGCAACATTAAAATAAATAACAATGGAACAATAAAATAAATAACAAGAGTTAAATGAACAAAAAGGAAATAGCAATAACTTACATGGCAAAAATATAAATGACAAGAAATTAAAATGGACAATAAGGTAAATAGCATAAATATAAATGACAATGGAATATAAAAGGCTACGAGTTTTGCGGGAGAAACCACTCTAAAACCGTCCACATAAAAGCAATCAAATAAAAAGTAATAAGCTAAGAGTTTTGGGGGAAAGACCACTCTAAAACCATCTATATAAAAGCAATTAAATGGAAAGTAAAAGACTAAGAGTTTTGGGAGAAAAATCCACTCCAAAACCATCTACATAAAAGCAATTAAATGAAAAGTAGAAGGCTAAGAGTTTTGGGGAGAAAATCCATTCCAAAACCATCTACATAAATAAAAATAATAACGAGAAAATTAAATGTTGTTAAAGTAAAGCAAGAAATTAAAATGAACAAGAAAGTAAATAATTACTTATATATATAGATAGTAGTAGGATTAGTATAATAATATGTGTTTAAGGGATAACCCAACACACACACCCATTAAAAAAACAAAAATTAGAGGCCTAAACCTCACTTTCCCTTTACCTCCAATAAGTAGCTTGTTGGTGGAATATGGAAGAGGAAAGGGGGTATTAATCTGTTACAACTAAACCTATGGTTGGAGGTGCTTTAATGGTGGATAATTTTATTTTTTTCAAGACTTGGAGAGTGGAGAAAAGAGGAAGTTCAGCACCATAGCAGAGAAGAGGGTCTGAAATTTGAGGAAGAAAGTGTAAGAATTGAAGTGTAGATAGAGGGGTATTTATAGGAAAAAAATTAATATAGTTTTGATTTAATTTTTTTAACTAAATCCATAAAAAATAATTAAAAGTCTACTCCCCCAACCACTTGTCCAGAACAGTAAGAAAATGGAGCCATAAGGGAGAAAACAAGAGTTGTAATTGTTGACTTTTAATTTAACATGTGTATGTAATGGTAAAAGGTAATAAAATAATAGTTTATGGTAAATAATTGGTTTAAATTCTTGGGTCATTTTAAACCAAATTTGACCACACCATGCTTTCACACATATTTTTGTGAGTCTAAAGAGAAATTCTTGGATTTTTCTCACATATATATTATTTATAATAAAATTTTCACTAAAAAAGGCATTTATTAAGCTAAAAAATCAAGTTTTTGTCAATAAATATAAAATTTTTATAATTAAAATATACTCAATATAAGTTTTTTTAAAATATTTTGAGGTAAAAAAGTCTCTGGTTTACTTTGCAGTTAATCGAGGGTATTTTAGTTATTTTACAAAAACTGTTGCAATAAATTTCCAATTTTTTTTTAAATTATTGTTAATTATTCTAAGCACATATATGACTTAAAATTTTTTATAGACATTTTTAACTTTTTTTTTTCTATTTTCTCAATTATCTAGTCCTTATAGGGGCAAAACAGACATTTTACTTTTCTTAGGCTTTGGTCTGGAAAAATTATTAAAAATCTAAACTAACTACTATTTACTAATACAAACGTAACTATGGGATCATACTTATAAGACTCCCATCAGGTTCTTCATAGATAATTATAGAATAATTAGAAAAAGGATATCAGTAAGTAAAAGTGAGGGTGTTGTAGAAAGGATGCTCATAGCCTTGCATTTGCTCCTGAACATATGGAACTAAACCCTAATAGGAAAAAAGAAATAACAAAATAATAATGATGTAATAATTAAATATATGAACTCAATTAGGTGACATAATTACTTTTTGCTGATTTGAGAGTAAATCCCATTTATGTGTAGAAGGATGTCTAATATCATCGAACAGCTATGTAAGGAACTAGCTCCAACTATCCTTAGTCTCGTTCTCCACAACAGCATATGCTATTGGCAGGTTTTGATCATTGGGGTCCTTGCCAACAACCACCAACAGTTGCCATCCAAACTGGTTCTTCAGATGACAACCATCAATACCAATAAATAGCCAACATGTTTATTGGAAGGCTTTTCTTGCGCCATCAAAACAGACATAAAATCTACCAAATCTAGGCATCAAATTTAGATTAGGTATGTTGACACTTAATTTACATGTATTGCCAACAGACGCTCTTTTCAGTTTAGCACAATACGACCACAGCAATGAGTACTACTTATTGGCATCCCCTTCTACCATTTCCATTGCCAATTTTCTTCCTTTCTTAGCAGTTGAATTTGTTATACTAGTAGAAAATCTAATCTAGATATCATCAACAACTTGGTTTATTGTCATTTTTGGATTATACTTCATTTTATTAACCAGCTACCTTGAAACCCAACATGATTTGGCATTTTTGTTTGCAAAAACCCTCCCACAATTGTGTTTGGGAATGATTATCTTAACCCTATAAGTGTAACTTCTCCCAACCCTACTCACCAACATAGTAAAACCACAATTTTGAGCACATGCCAACCTTACCCTCACAACATCATTCTTGACAAATTTGATTTCCCTCCCATTTAATACAGAATGTTCCATAATAGCATCCTTAAATAGTCTCAAGCTAGCAAACTCCATACCAACTCTAAATTTAAAACTCTTGCACATTTCTTCTTCCCTAAATTTGGGATACATAGGTCTATCTCCAACATCTGAACCAGAATCACTTCCACTGTCTCATTCTTCACTGAAATACACATCCTTAATGTTATGTTCAGACTCCATGTTCGGTGGCATATAAGATCCTCCTATCACATCATCTACATCATCATTATCAGACAAATATTGATTGATAATCATAGATTCTACTTCTAAAAAATCATCATCCTCACTATCTTCCTCACTACTTGGTATGAAAGTGGAATCACTACCTTCGGACCCATAAAAAGTATTAAAATGAGCCTCCACATCAACATTAACATGTCCCTCCTCCCTATTTTCTGCACTTCCTTTTTGCACCTCAATCCGTTTTTTCTTAACTTATACATCAACTTCCATTCCATCTTTTTGAACATCCTCTCTTCTATCCACATTATCTTTTTCAACTTCATTTCCGAAAACATCTCCATTTTTATTGATGTCCACACCAACACTACTTTCGACATCCATTCCATTGTTCTGCACATCCACATAAGCATCAGGATGTAACTCGTCAACACCACCCACACCATCTTTTTTAACTTCCACCCCACAATCAACTTGGCTGTCTACCCTACCATCAGATTCGCCTTCCACCCCACCAACAGTACTATTAGACCCATTTCCTTCATCTGCTGCTTCTTTGTTTGCACCAGTTAAAAAGTTAACCACAACAGCTTCTTGGACTTTAACATGTTCAACAAATATATCAGCTTCATTCCTGGTAGAAATAACACAACTTTCTAATTCCAAGGCCTCTTTATCATCACACAACTTAAACAACCCACCTTCAAAATCTTTTTCTCTCTATTTCTACCACAATTTGAAGTCACTGAAATAGACCAATTCCTTCACTAGACCAACAACTTCAAAATAGGACCAAGTGTCCTCATCCAAGTTGTGAAATGTAGTGACATTTACATCTTTATATAGCAAATGGGGTTCCTTTGAAAAAGAACCCCTGTGGTGGACCACAACCGTAAAGTGCGTTGCTAAAAAAATATATTTAAATATTACCACCAATTTTTTTAAAAATAATTTAATTTAAAATATAAAAACTAGTCACACATGCACGATTACAACACTACAACTACAACAACAAAAAATTGTTAAAGTCTAATATAAAAAAATAGGCTTCCACTGTCGCACACATGTTCACTTATACGCACACACACAATTACAAATTTAACATAGGTCTAAGCCCCACTTGCTTTCAATACGCACCAACCACAAATACATACCAACCCTATTAAAGGTAGCACACGACATCGACAAAATAGGACCACAAACATAAACTATGTTTCATCTTTTCAGAAAATCAAACACGTAGAGTGCACAAAGAGGCCCCTCACCTTGCTTAGCCAAGCAAGACCACACACGATGAGGACGAATCTCCTCTGCGCTCTCTGCTACACTACAGTCACTGTAATGGAGGACAAATCTCTGCCCTTCACGCCTTAGGGTTTCTTCAAAAAAGGAACAAAAGGGACAAGACAACACGAAATGGGATCGACAATGTTAATCTGTTTCTTTTATTTAAATCAACACTCACCATTTATTTTTGTTTTGGTTTTTATTTTTAATAAGTTCTAAAAAATAATCAATTTAATTTTGATTATATTAACTTAATTAAATGTTTATTACCTAATTATGTGCTTAACCTAGTGCTTATATGCCACATCAGCTCACTCATATAGCTGGAAAGTCCCCATTTGCCAGCATGGAAGACACATCACACTTTAACAGAATGGTGTAACGGTGGGGACTAAAAACAGGACAGAAAAATTTTCTTAGGACTAAGACTAGTCAGACTTATAATGAGGAACTAAAAACAGAAATCACCAAAAATTGAGGGACTAAAACATAATTAATCCAAAACTATTTAATACTTCATTAAATAGATTCAAATTGGTGTATAATATACTTTTTCAAACTATAAGTAAATATCAACTATAAGATTAATTAACTACAAATGTCTGATTTACCTAAAATTTGGTGAGCATGATAATTGATGTAAAATCAAAATATTCAACGGGTAAATTGTTGAAATTTAATATATATAAAGAGTTACTGAGTGGAGTAACTTTACCAAGAGTTACTCTTGAAGTAACTTGGTCCCCACCCTATATATATATATAGTATAATAATATAATATAAACAATTATGATATTCATATATATTCATGAAAAATAATGTTAAATTTAAGACTTGTGTAAAATATAATACACATGACAAATAATATTTTAAGACTCTTGTTAAAAAATATTCTAGTTTAATGTTCAACTTTTTTATATCATTATGATTTTTAATATGTTTCCATATTATTTTATAATTTAAAAGGTAAATGTTAGTAGATATTATTTAAATATTTATAAAAATATATATATAAATACTTATAAGTATTGATATATATTCAAATAATTATATATTTACAAATATATATATATATATATATATATCTCTTATATTACTACTAGAAATCTACCTACAACAAAATTGGTAGTTGATTCATAATTAATCTATAGTAAAAGATAATAGCTATAAATTGTTGAACATGACTTCTTGCTATTGAGGTATGAGAGTTTTGATGAAGAGAAAGACAAGAACAAGAAGATCTTGAAGAAGATAAAAACTAGAAACTTAGGAATTTTGTCTAAGATTTTCCAATCTTAGCCAAGTTTGGCTCAAGGGTTTAAAATGAGTGTTAAATATAAAAATTAGGTTTTCTAAGAGTAAAAATTAATAAATATAAACTTATTTTTAAAGAACAAAGTTAAAAAAAAAAGTTTTCAAGTAAAAATCTCATGTAAGTTGGAAATAGAAAAAGGAATTGATTCCCTCTTGATGGAATCAATTCCATCACGAAGGAATCGAGTCCTCAATAAGAGAATTGAGTTTTGAGCTTAACTTTGTCACAAGAAATAGATTCTCCACCAAAAGGAATCAATTCCCTATCAAAGGAATCTAGTTCCAACTTAGGATATCAATTCCAAACAGTAACTACAAGATTTTTAATTAAATTGGATAATAATATTTTGACTTATCTTTTAACAAATTAAATCTTCAATATAGGTTTCAAAATTATTTAGGCTTTATCACTAAAACCCTTATATATGCCAAAGTTTTCCAAAAATACAAATTAACAATAAAGTGATATTGATTTGGGTTACCTTATTTTTCTTGAGTCATTTTTGTTAAAGTTGGGAGTCACTTAGAGCTTCAATTTGTGATATCCCCACTTTGGGAGTGGTTGTTAGCCTTTGACTTACTTGTTTTGTGAACAATGGTAGGTTCCCTTGGTTCTTCTAGGACTAAGGTTTCCTAGATTCTAAGAATTAGGGTTTTCTCAGGTTTATAGGGTATATGATCCCTATATTACCTTAGGGTGTGTCACCCTAAGTGAGTGATTGGAGTGAACGATGAGAAGCGTCCCAGGTTGAGTTGTCAAGGTAGGATTCTTTCAATGTAAAAGGCTTGTTGATCTAATAGTGGAGAAATCTCAAGTGCGGCTTGGGGACTGGATATAGGTTGTAGTTGGTGGCTTCTGAGTGCATTCTCTTTTAACCCTACTCTTTATACTGTTTTGTTGTATTTGTTTGGTTGGTTGATTCATTATTGCTTTACTCTAATTATTATTACTTGAATTAATTTGAGGTTTCTCTCTTAGGGATCTACAAGGGTAAAGGAGCTTACACTTGTTTCTCTTCTTTTAATCAAATATATGCCTCTAAATATGTGTTGTTACTACATGAAGCGGATTTTAAAGCAAGAATTTAAATCAGTTAATATCAAACCAGTTTAAAAAAGAAACGTAGTGGCATTTTTGAAATTATAACAAAATTTTTTAAATCGGTTCAAATATAACCGATTTAAAAAGTCAATTTTAAAATTAAAATAATATGCCCGCCAACTTTTTAAACTAGTTCCAGCAGAACCGGTTTAAAAAGTCCTTATTTTTTATTTCGCGCGCCTCTCCCTCTCATTTCCAGTAGCCTTCTTCCTCCCCATTTCCTCCCTTCCAGCTTTCTTCTCCTCCATCCGCCCCTCATTTGCTCCATTGAAGCTTTCTTCTTCCCCATTCGCCCTTCATTTCGTTCATGTAAGCTTTCTCCTCCCCATTCGCCCTTTATTTCGCCATTTTTGTCGTTGCATTTTAGAGGGAGTTGGAGAGTTAGCGCGTCACCGTTGTTGTCGCCATCGTCGCCGTTCTTGGAGTGCGAGCTTGCTTTGGTTGGAGCTAGCTCGCGCCATTGCTGTTGGTGGAGGTCCACTGTTGTTGAACATGCTCCATTGTTGATTTTGGAGGTTTGCGCACTAGGTTAGTCCATTTTAATTTCATTTGGTTCATAATGTTTACATTGGTTCATTTGGTTCATTAATTATGTGAATATGGTTGTTCCATTTTTAATATTAATTTGAAATTAATCTTTTATGTTAATTATAGTGTTACGTGGAATTAATTTATAAAGGTTATATATGGTTGAAAATGTTTATTAATATATATAAGAAAAGTTTAATTCTTTATATGTTTATAAATTTATAAATCTTTAAAGAAAAGATAAATTGTTTAAGTTAATTATTAACTTATATAAATATGTGGTAAGAATTTTAAGTGTTGAGGATTAGATTACATAAGATAGAATTAAGTGAAGTTGATTATTTTAGGTAAGTTAGTAAGTAATGAAAAAGAATAAAAGTAAGAAATTAATTTAATTATATGTTACGAATTAATTAATTGTCACCAAATATGGTTTAACAAGCTATAACTAAATATCATAAATCAATTTTGATTATATATATATATTTTATCTTCAAAATTAAAATACACTCTTAACATACATATGATATCCCTCTGTATATACAAATTAGGATAATTATCTTAAATGAAAGCATTTTCAGTTGTCACTCTTCAAGTAAGAGGATTTTTAGGAATTTTCCTGTGTTCTAATATACAAATTAGGAATTCTTCAATAAAAGAATATTATATCATAATATAAAGTCTTTATCATAAATATTAAATATAATTTATATGTTCTAAAATATTTTTTTATTATAAATTTTAATTATAATATAATTTATATATTTATGAGTATTTATTTATTATAAATTTTAATTATATAAAATAAACATTTATCCTGTGCAATGTATAGGCTAAAATACTAGTATAATTAATGTAACTATATTTTGTTTTAAACCCAAAGTTCTATAATTAGCAGATTACAAGAATCAAAGAATTGGCTACCTAGATTAGGCACTGGTTAGGAAATTAAATGACTGAAAGGTAAGACAACTTATATATGCTTAGACACATCCTCAAGATAAAGTAAGCGAAAAAGGGAGAATTAAAGTGGTTAAAATGCTACCATATATTCATAAGATAAATTAAGTAAAAAATAGAGAATTGAATACCGCTGTGTTGTTGACCATATCCTTTGTGAGATATGATATATAGTGCCAAAAACATACGTCGCTGTTGTCGAATTTTGTATGAGATTAGTGAACTCTTGAGTATTATATTTAATTTGTTGTGGATTGGATTGTCTTACACGGAATTGACATTTGGTTTTGTTATTGAATTTGGTTTTGTGTATAAATTATATGCATTATGTTGTGTGCTTAATTGTGTATTGTTTTTCTATTGAATTTATGCATTATGAGCGAACCTTAGTTTCCCATTTGAGATTCAATACAATGATTAAAGTGATAATTGTTGTATTGAATCCTAAATTGTCTAGTTGGACAGTTTAGAAAGATCCATTTTTTTATACTTTATTAATACGTAATGGTCAAATCTCATCGTAAATTTGATTAAATTTTGGTTTACTCATTTCATGTTGTGTCTTCGGGTACATACTTGATTGTGGTGAACTTGATCTCACCACTTTCATTTTGTATACTTGGAGACCAATGTGAAATGCAGCCAAAATTTTGTCAAATTTAAGATTTGAGACTAAACCAATACGTATTAATCAAGTTTAAAAAATGACTTTTTGAATGGGATAGGACCACACCTTGTATTAAAAAAGTGAGATTTACATGCATTAAGATATGGTTTGTGGATCACAGAAGGAAGTTATGGATCATAGTTGGATTAATTCTAGACGCACAACTGATGAGTATCAGAATGGAGTGAAAAAGTTTATCCAGTTTGCTGAAATAAATCTTCTTGATAGTGGTGGGTTCTTCTATTGTCCTTGTGTTAATTGTCTGAATGAGAGACGATTGCAACTTGAGCAAATATGGGAGCATCTCCTTTGTGATGGCTTTTGCAAGAGTTATACAACATGGATATGGCATGGTGAATAGACATGCCAAGTATGTCTCAAATGGATCAATTTGATGTACCTATGGACAATCGACTAGAGGACATGATCCGTGACATTGGACCAGAGTCTTTTCAACAAGCTCAAGTGTACGACACTTTGTGCAGTGATGCGGATAAGCCTCTATATCCGGGGTGCACTAAATTTACATGGTTGTCAACAGTGTTAAGATTAGTGAATGTCAAGGCAAGAAATGGGTGGAGTGATAAAAGTTTCACTGAATTGCTTGAGTTGTTGAATGAAATGCTTCCAGAAGGTAACATGTTACCGAGACGTAACTATGAGGTAAAGAAGGTGTTGTGTCCGATGGGATTAGAATACAAGAAAATACATGCGTGTCCTAATGATTGCATATTATACAGAGAAGAGTTTGAAGAGCTGCACAGGTGTCCCAGGTGTGGGGTATCCTGGTATAAAGTGAAAGGTGATGATATTGATGAGAGCACAAAGAAGGGTCCCCTTGCTAAGGTATTATGGTATCTTCCAATAATTCCAAGGTTTAAGTGATTATTTGCCAATGTAGATGATGTGAAGAACCTTACGTGGCATATAGATGGGAGAAAATGTGATGGACAGCTTCACCATCCTGCAAATTCTCCACAATGGAAGAAAATTGATCGTTTGTTTCCAGTTTTTGGGATTGAGGCAAGAAACCTTAGGTTAGGACTTGCTACGGATGGAGTGAATCCTTATGGGAACTTATCCAGTAAGCATAGTTTATGGCCTGTTCTTATAATTATTTACAATTTGCCTCCTTGGTTGTGCATGAAGCGAAAATATGTTATGCTATCCATGATGATTGCGGGCCCAAGACAGCCAAGAAATGACATAGATGTCGACTTACGTCCCTTGATTGAAGATTTGAGAATATTGTGGGATGAAGGTGTTCATGTGTATGATGGTTATCATCGTGAAAATTTCATGTTGAGTGTAATGTTGTTTTGTACCATCAATGACTTTCCAACATATGGGAACTTGAGTGGATATAGTGTTAAGGGGCATAATGCTTGCCCTATCTGTGAAGAAGACGCATGTTACATACAACTAAAACATGGAAAGAAAACAATTTACATTGGGCATCAAAAATTTCTTCGGCCTAATCACCCATATCGTAGACTTAAAAAAGCCTTCAATGGATGTCAAGAGGATGGTATTGCACCACCTATTTTAACTAGTGAGCTGGTTTATGAACGGGTGAAGGACATCAACGTCCAATTTGGAAAGACCCAAAAGAGAGTTATTGAAAAAACCTTGTGGAAGAAGAGGTCGATATTATTTGATCTTCCATACTGGGGTGATCTAGATGTTAGACATTGTGTAGATGCCATGCATGTTGAGAAAAATGTGTGTGACAGTGTAATTGGCACTCTTTTTGAACATTAAAGGCAAGACGAAGGATGGTTTGAATGCTCGTCAAGATCTGGTTGAGATGGGTATACGCCTCTAGTTAGGTCCACTATTAGTGGATAAGCAGACATATTTGCCTCCAGCATGTCATACCTTGTCAAGAGAAAAGAAAACAAGTTTCTGTAAGTGTCTACAAGGAGTCAAGGTTCCACAAGGATGCTCTTCAAATATCAAGAGCCTTGTTTCATTAAAAGATCTCAAATTAGTTGGGTTAAAGTCGCATGATTGCCATGTTTTGATGCAGCAACTCCTACCAGTGGCTATTCGTGACATATTCCTAAAAAAGTTAGAGAGACCATCACACGACTTTGCCTATTCTTTAATGCTATATACAACAAAGTCACTGACCCTATGAAGTTAGATGAGTTGGAAAATGAAGCTGCTATTATATTGTGCCAGTTAGAGATGTATTTTCCTCCTTCATTTTTTGACATCATGGTTTACTTAATCGTGCATCTAGTGAGAGAGATTAGAATTTGTGGTCCGGTTTATTTAAGGTGGATGTATCCTGTTGAACGATATATGAAGATCCTGAAAGGGTATAGTAAGAACCCATACCATCTAGAAGAATCTATTGTTGAGAGGTACATTGCTGAAAAAACCATTTAGTTTTGTATACCTGTCACAAGATGAACCTGTATGACTTCTAACATCTTGTCATGAGGGAAGATTTTCTGGTAAGGGTACTCGAGGTGTAAATGTTAAACAAATGAGTCAGGAGGAAGTTCTGCAAGCACATTTCTACATATTGAATAACACTGATGAAGTTGAACCTTATTTTTTTGCTCACAAAAACATTGTCAAGAAAAATAATCCTAGAATGTCAGAGAAATGGTAGTTGACTGAGCATAACAAAACATTCTTAAACTAGTTTAAAGAACAAGTTGTGAATGATGATAATGCTTCTGAGGCATTAAAATGGCTAGCACATGAACCTAACTTTGATGTCATATGTTGGACTGGATACGATATCAATAACTTGTCCTTCTATACAAAGTCATTGGATGACAAAAGTATCGTGCAAAACAACGGGGTTATGGTTGTGGCTGAGTCCATGCACTTCTCTAGTTCAAAAGATAAAAACCCTATTATGGCATCCATGTGTTACTTTGGAGTTATCGAAGACATATGGGAAGTTGACTACATAAAATTTAGAGTACCTATTTTTAAATGTAAATGGGTTGACAGTAACACTGGGGTGCAAACTGATGAGTTCGAGTTCACATTGGTTGATCTTAACAAGGTAGGTTATAAGGAGGATCCTTTTATTCTGGCATACCAAGCAAAACAAGTTTTTTATGTTAGTGATCCTTCTAACAAGAGATGGTCAGTGGTTCTCCAAGGAAGAAGTATGCATGCTAGTCACGAAAAAGAAGACTTAAATTTTGATTTTATTGAGATTCCTTCTTTCTCAACATGAATGCCGACTTTTATTGATGAAAATGAAGTGGATGATGTACATGCCACACGTGATGATCATCACGAAGGAATATGGGAAAACATTCATACTTGACAATGTTTGTAACTTATTTATGTTTATGTTGTATATTCTTGTTGACATTATATAATTTTTATTATATTGTTTAATTCTTTTTATCATTATGTTTATCTTTGAAAATTTCAAACTTCAATGACAGTACTTACCATTTTTTTCCTTTTCTAAATAGGTCATGGCTGATTCTTCTAGTAACCCATCTTATGAGTCTACCAAAAGAAAGGGTAGACAAGGTATACGCCTAAAAGAACTGACTCTCAATCGAGCTGGTGACCACCTGATACCAATTCAGTTTGACATGCTTAGTGGGGCACCTGAGGGAGAAAATGCTACAAAATTCATTAGTTTTGTGGCATTCTTGCTCGGAGTAAGGTCTCTATCCTTTATGAGGATTGGGACCATGTGGAGGAGAGCGTAAAGAACCAAATATGGAAAACTATCACGATATTTTACTTCTACAATCTCAAATATATAAATTATATTTAACCATTTATTATCACACATTAACTATTTAATTTTTTTTTGTAGTTGACTTATGATGTTCCACATAATGCCATGTTGAGAAAGAAGTTGTTGTCACTTGCGGCTGAGTGTTGGAGGGCATTTAAGACACAGCTCACCACGAGATACATATATGGAAAGTTGAAAGACACTTCTCCTTGTGAGAAGTATGCATTTTTGGACGAGGAGACGTGGGCAAAGTTTGTTGAAAGCTAGGAGGATTCTGTCTTCCAGGTTTAGTTGCAATCATATTTTTCTTATCATACAACAATATTTGATTAATTTTTATTCAATTTAACAGTGTCTTATTATACGCAGGAGAAGAGAAAAAAGGGACAAGCGATTGCATCCAAGAATGTCCACCCCCACAGATTGTCTCGTAGGGGATATAAGTTGCTTGAGCAGAAGATGATGACAGAGAATGCGAGGCAACGTCAACTGGAAGCCTCGGCATCTGGTTCTACTGCAAATATTGCTCCTCCATCACCACCGCAACGATGGGATAAATGGAAGGTGGCCCGCACGCTACAATCGGGTGGATATATATCGGACGAGACATGCGTTGTTGCTGAAAATATTGTAAGTCATTTTTGATTTCAAATTGTAATTGTAACTTGATACACCATATTTTTTACACATTTCTTGAATTAAATGTTGTAGGACTCACTGGTTAAGCAGACCTCACAGGGAACATTTGTTTTAACAATGGCTATTGGGAGACCAGAGCACCTTGGTAGGGTTCATGCAGCTGGACGAGGTGTTGGCATTCGTGATTACTATGGACCACCCTCATGTAGTGGGCCCAACTCTGGAATTGTCACCAGCGAAGAGGTGGAGCGAGTTAGGTAGGAGATTAAAAATGAGCTTAAGGAACAGTTGAGATGGGAGATTAGAGAGGAGTTGACATTTTTGGGTCTTTCACAACAAAATACAAATGTCCAAATAGAACAAGCTTATACTCCTATACATGTCAGCACAAAGGGAAGCTGTGCTGCTGTTGATCCTTCTGGGGAGGAGACTGACACTAATATCCATGAGCAGTGTCAGTTATATATTGATGGCGAGCCTATTTGTTTAGTGGCCTTTGGGAGAGTATAAAACTTGGGGCCTACCATACACTACATGACCGTTGAGGATGATATGGCGAGGGTGGTAGTTGAACAAATATGGGATGCATATGCTCAAGTTCCTGCACCCACCAAGGAGGTTCAGACTGTTGGACAAGCACCTAAATAGTTCATTCAATGGCTGAGATGACTTATAAAGGTCACATCAGTCAAGGTATATTCAAAAGTCATCTTAAATATTTTTTTTCTATTACAAATTAAAATAACTTGAATGTATTTTATAACCTTATTTTATATTTACTTGTTTTTATAGGATATTTAACTGTTTAAGAAAGATGTTCCACCTAAAAAATCAGAACCTAAAGTTGATCTAATAACACGCTTGTGGTAAGTGGCATCTAATACGGGGACAGATGTTGTTCAAATAGATTGGGAATCGACGTTCCTTGGCAGACTTAGTGGTGTAGACCTGTGGATCACCTAGAAGGATGTATTGGAAATTTGTACTAGCAATGACATGTATATCTCAGTTCTTCAATTATGGTTGCTGTAAGTTTAATTTTTTGTTAATCTCTTAAATACGTATCTCAATATTATATTTAACATTCGTTTGTATATTTTAGATACATGCATCGTCTCTGTCTCTCAAAGGGTCAGGAGAATGTATATGGATTTATTGACCCATTGCCTATTCAGAAGATAGGGAATAATGATAAAGATTCTCAAGCCTACATTCAGAATTGGATGTATAATGGACAAAAACGGTGTTACCTAGCACCATACTTGCATTGGTAAGCACAAGTTATTTCTTACCCAAATGATTTTAAATGATTTTGAATCTTATCACATATATTCTTTTTGCAATGCAGCTCGCATTGGCAATTGCTAATTATTTGTCCTAGGGACAATGATGTGACCTTATTGTGTTTGTTGCATAAAAAGCCTAACAAAGATTTGAAATAACTAATAGAAAGGTAATTCTTTATTTATAATATATTTCATTCATGCTTTATATTGTAATTATGAAACCTATAACATGCCTTGTATATCTATTTTTTAATTAGAGTCATGATTGGATATCAAACATTGGCGGGTAGGTACATGTCACTACGGAGGAAGCGTAGTTGGTTTTTTCCTTATGTAAGTAATTTACAACTGCATATTCTATTACAATTTGTAATTGTTTTTACAATCATTTCTAAAAAAATTCCTATTGGTAGGCTACCAAACAAGTAGGGAGCTGTGAGTGTGGATATTATGTTATGAAACATATGTTGACCATAGTTTTAACAGATATTGTGGATTTATGGGATGAGGTAATATAATTTTTATTAAGTTATAATAATACTTATTATTGTAGGTGGTTGGGTAATGATTTATCTTATTTTTTTATGTTACAGTTATTCATTGATAGGGAACCATTCCCGCATAAGGACTTGCTAAACATCCGTCGACGTTGGGCAATTTTTTTTGTTGAAATAAGTAATAGATAATTAGTTTAGAATGACTTTAGAAAGAAAAGAATAGTAGTTTTTATTTCATATGTTTCAAATATGTTATGAAGTTTTATTGGTTAATAAATGAATTCTGACTTTTGATAAATTCTCTGGTTGTTTATGTGTATCTGTTTGTATCAGGTTTTGGTTGTATATGTGAAAACAATGAAGGTATTTAAAAAAAAACAAAAAATTTTAAATCGGTTGTGCATTAACTGATTTAAAAAGTTATATTTTTTAAATTGGTTCTATGTAGAACCAATTTAAAAAGTTTTTCTACATCGGTTCACTTTACGGTTTAAAATGATAATTTCTTCTATATCGGCTGTATCTAAATCGGTTGTAAAACTGATTTAAAAATCCATTTTTAACCGATTTAAAAAGCCCTTTATGTTGTGGTGGTCCCTATTTGTGTTTGCTTGAATATGAGCTCTTAGTGATTTGGTAGTGATTTAGACCTTGAATGGTTTATGTACTTGAATATATGTTGAGATCTCTTTCTAAATTCTCAAACTTCATTTTTGCTCTTTATTTTAAATTATGAAGAATAGATGTTTTATTTCTGGATATGGTTGTTGCATGCTTTTGGTTAAATATGATTTCATTGGATTTATATTACACATATACATAATTTTTGAAAAAATTTGTGAAAAAATTTCAAAACACAATTCAACTCCTTTTTTGTGTTTTTACTATATTTTACATTTATGCGTACTTAAATTTTACATATTTAATTAATTTATTTCTATTTATTATTTAATTATAATTAATTAAATTTCAACCATTTTATCATATAATTATAATATTTAACTTAACATAACATACCAATTGATACATAACAATCAACTTAATATAACAATCAATTTAAGATATAATTAACTTAACATATCATACCAATTATTTAAGAGAAATAACAAAAAAAATAATTTCGTCACAACATACAGTTAATACTGGTAAAATAAATAGAGGACTTACCTCATCCAAGTGGTCACTAGAGTAGCGTCGAAGTTGTTGCCAAAGTCCTCGCTAGAGTTGGCCTCGTTGGTGAACTGAGAAAGAGAGAAATAGAGGCCAAATAGAGAAAGAGAGAAATAGGGGCCAAATAGAGAAAGAGAGAAAAAAGTGGTTGCTAGAAGATGGCTTTTCGCTGGTAGGTGGTTGCCAGAAGGTGACTCTTCGTCAAAAGGCTTTTTGATGGAAGAAGAGAGAAAGAGAGAAACAGATGAAATGGAAGAAGAGAGAAATGGGAAAGAAGTGTCACGGAACCTTATTTAATCAAAATTTACTGATGGCTTACTGGCATTATGACTGAAAATACCCTTACTATCAATAAGGGAAGTCTAGTCATCACTGAGGGAAGCCAAACAGTCGATAAAGGGAGTTTTGCCATCAGTAACACTGTGTTTGGTAAGGAGAAGAGAAATAGAGGGAGAGGAAGTAGATAGAAGAGAAGAGAAGAGAAGTAGATAAGAAATAGATAGAAAGAGAGGTTGTTTGGTTTGAGAGAAGTAGAGAAGAAATAGGGTGAAAATTTACTTTTTGACTTTTGGGAAGTTTGAATAAAAAAATGAAATGACGAATATAACTTTACAATTTTATAAACATATTTTTATAAATGTATTAGGAATGATACGGATACTCTATTATTTGTTTGATGCATCAGTGCATATATTCGAATATGTTATAACAGTATTTGAATATATGCACCAATATATTCGAATAAGTTATACAACATATTCGAATATGTGTGGTAACAGAGAGGGGGCATACGTGAAAAAGGGTCATATATTCGATTATGTTAATGACATAATCAAATGTATGGCCACTATACAGACCACGAATTTTTGAAAGTTACCATATATTCGATTATGTCACTAACATAATCAAATATATGGTCACCACAGAGAGCACAAATTTTTGAAGAGAGAACACATATTCTATTGTGTTACTCCTATAATCGAATATATGGCCATTATAGATAAAACCACAATGGTATTATAAATTCACCATAGTAATAATTCATTATATGCTTCATGTAATTGTGACTACAAACGACCTGTATATAAAATTTATGATTTTATAGGAAAAGCAAACACAAGTCGGATTAAAGTCTTAAACAAAAGATTACAAACATGATGTAAGAAAAACATAAAATATAATCTACTCCAGTGGCCTATTTTGAA
This sequence comes from Spatholobus suberectus, assembly GCA_004329165.1. Taxonomy (NCBI): domain Eukaryota; kingdom Viridiplantae; phylum Streptophyta; class Magnoliopsida; order Fabales; family Fabaceae; genus Spatholobus; species Spatholobus suberectus. The sequence continues at coordinate 22,972,202 of CM014730.1, forward strand.
AATAATGGTCAAGTTCTTCAAATCGCTTATCAAAGTGTGTAAATCTTTCCTTAACCCGTTGGTCCAACCGACACACATCAATGGCTAAATTCTCCAATCCATATTGTAAGCCCTGGATTCCAAACCAAATTTGATTTAACATATTTTCTTGACTATTTTGTTGGGGTGCAGCAGAACCTCCATCATCCTCAGTTCCAACTTCCTCTCCTTCAGGCTCTTCATGTGAATGTTGTCGTTGTGGATACAATATTTCATGGGAATATTGTCACACTCCATCAACGTTGAAAATATTCAATTTCTTGAGGTAACTTATCTTGAAATAATTAGACCAACCGAGTGTGATCTCAGTATCTAAATTAGATACAATCTGATAACATTCTATTATCTTTGATATCAGTATAACATACGGAAGGGGCATGTTCTTTCTCTCCCTACATTTCTTCATATGTTGTATTATGTAATATGGCCAATTGATTGGGATATATTGTTTTAAAGCCCATAGAACAAAAATATCTTCTGCACTAAGTTTTGTATAGTTTCCTGCACGTGGAACTAAGATGTGTGCATAAACATAATGCAGAAGTCTATATTCTACCATTAAATTTCTTACATTTTTATTGGGATGTCCTTCTGCTCCTATGAAGTTGGAGCGTCATGTTGGTTATAATTCACCCACTCATCTATTTTTGATATTTGAAACTTGTGACCAATATACTTCAATTTTGCTAAATCTAACCAATCTCGTGGTTTGATGCAAATCTTAACTTTTTTTCTATTTTAGAACACAAATCACCATTTGGCTGAATTGTCATGTTTAAGTAGAAAACTCTTACCAAGTCTAGGTAAAAGACACCATTTAAGTTGACAAATGTGTTAAGTTCTTGAAGAGTAAGCAACTCAACAAATTGAAAACCAGCTAACTTGAATGATTGAAAGTCTATAATTTTTGCATCCACCCAATTTCTTAAGAAAAAGTGACCAAGGTAAGTGTCCATTTGATCCTTGTTGGAAAAGAAGACAGTTTGATCTAATGCCAATGCATGATTAAAACATGCTATGTTAGGTTCCGGTTGATTTACCTTTTGTTTGCCATTTCTATATCTTTTGTCGTGGGTAGATGAACTAGCCATAATAAATCTCCTGCACTAATAATATTTGCATTAGGAATACCAACAATAAAAGTACAAAGTGCATACATACAATAAACAAAAAGTATACCCAGAATGAATATTATACAATGTAAATATCATACATGTCAAAATAATCCACTGTAGTGCCAAACTTTCTTAATTACAATTCATAATCCATAAAGTGTCGTACAAGATCATACAAAAAATTAACCAAGTGTCTACTTTGACTTCCATACAATGAAATTCAAGATACATATTAAATATTAATGTATATATTATAGTATACTAAAAACTAGCTTCGGTCATCATTCTAATCAATTCTTGAAGTTGAAGATGGGCGGGTATCCCAAATAGTTTATGCTTTTGGGTTTCGTTATTGTAGAGATAATCATAACATTGCATGCAATATTGGTCTCCAATATTCATAACTGTTAATGCATCCTTAACATCTTCTAAAATGACATGAGTAGTACGTCTCCTTACACAGTCACCTGTTCACGAATGATGTCATCTTGGTTTTCAATTGCTATAACTTGTCGTTTAGTTATAGACACCTACCGCTCTGCTACTTCTGATAATTTCTCAGTCAATGCACTATTGCTGATAATTACCTCTACAACCCTATCAAAACCTGCAGTAAGCTTGTCCATTTGTGTGTCAATGACATCACTCATAAGAGCTTTTCTCTTTGTTCCCCGGGATCCTGAAGTTCCTATAGATGGAATGGATTGTGCATATGGTGGGTTTAATGATCCAAATTTGGTGGGGACACTTGAACATCTTCAAAGTTTCCTATATCTTCATCATTCATGGTATTATCGTCAATTGCATTGTTGAGGTCAATTGTTTGATTGTCTTTCTCAAGAGCACGATTTAATTGTCTTGGAGTTAAGCGCATATGCCCTGATGCCCGAACTTAACATGTTCTCCATTTGGCACCAAATGGTTTAGCCTACATATATCGTTGTATATTATAAGTAAATAATTTTTAACACACACACACATATACAAATGAACAACAACATTTACACTTAGACCATGAAACATGTCATGTACTTTATGCCATTTGTCTTTCAATGTCTTTTTGTTTATTTTTAACGTGGTTCTTTGTAACATCTGGAAGTCCAGCATTTCTCAAGGTTTGTACAATATTTGCATATGCTTCAGATGTCCAACTATCGTCTACCTATTACCCTCGTGGACTTCATTAACCATTGCATTTTAAAAGGTGGTCCATATCCTTTGTCCACCTCATCAACTCCTTTGATGGCTGACTACTCTGACCAATTTGTCCCTTCCCCTTGTTCATTTTGCTACATAAAATTTGAATATAAATAGTATACAATGAAAGAGAAAAAGTGCACGAGAAGGGGGGGTTGAATTGTGCGTTTAAAACTTTTTAATACAATATATATGAAAACGTTTTCAAGCTAAAGGATAGAGAGAAATATAACACATAGAATTTTTATACTGGTTCATTCAACCTGAGCTACGTTCAGTCCCTTTACCCAAAAGGTATCCACTAACCAACCTTAGGTTACACAAGTATTGTTTGCGGCCTTTTCAGGCTTTACAAAGCAATCACCCTAGAATGCTCAACCCAAGTATTCTTTTTCACTAAGCCTCTCTAGGCTTTCACAACACAAACAAGTGTTTACACAAAGGTATCAACTCACACAATGAGGATTTGAAAGATTAAGCTCAAACACTTAGAATATCTTTACAAGACTTTTCTGCTATCGTCCAATGGACGCTTCTAGTTAATGTACAGAACATTTTAGATGTACCGCTAAGATTGTCACTAGTTAGCATGTATCACTTGTCTGATATTTCACTTCTTCCTTGGTGCATATATAGTCTTTAGGGAAAAAGATCCGTTGAGGAATACTTGACTTCATTATACAAGGAGGGGGCGTGCAAAGCATGCTTTCAGAAAGATTAGGCGTAGCAGCTTTTAGACTTGCACTAAAACGGAAAGCGCAGGATTGTGTTGGCAGTCTGCTTTTCTGAACATTCTTCATTTGGCTTGGCAGCTTGATAAGTTGACTTGCTTTATCTGTTTTGCTGCACTTTTGCACTAGAATGAATCTAATTACATTTAAAGCTTCAAACAATTTGAAAGTTAGATCACAAGAATGGTAATATGTTAGTTTCGAGGAATACTAACATAAGTAAATTGGATGTTTAAATAAGACTTAGCTGTTGAAGATTTGGAAGCTTTTGTCTAGATGCATCTGATATTTAAATTTCCTCTAAGCGATAAGATTTAGCTTTGGACGGTCGTCTTCATCATGTTCACTAGATAGTCTCCTTCTGTATTTCTATTAGACGGTCTTCTTTAGCATGTCTACTAGACGGTCCATATAAGAGTAACTTGTTCGTTTTGACTTTATTTCTTATGAGTTAGACTTCTTAGATCTGAATGCTGTGACAAGGTTAGTCCTTAGGCAGAAACTTAAATGTTAATAAGTTTGTTATCTTCAAAACTTTGAGGGTTTAGACGCTTCTACGTCTTTGGTTCCAACAATCTCTCCGTTTTTTATGATGAAAAACCTTAATAGTTTTTAAGTGTTTTCTAGAATATAAAGAGGCGCATCAAGGAATTTTCGAAAGACTTACTATGCTCCCCCTAAGATATGCCATATTTTGTATGCTTTGAGACATAGAATATATTAGTTAAAATCCATACCAAATATCAGAACATACTAAGTATAAAAGCATATTATATCTAATAAACATAGTCTTATAAATAGTTATAAGATTAGACAGAAGTAGAGCAACACTTTGAAATATATCAGAACAAAGCATGCATTTTATTGCACTGGAAGATCATACAAAAGTTATAAAAAAAAATAGAGCACTTTAATTCTCCCCCTTTTGTCATAAGCAAAAAACAGACAAAAAGAAAGGGAGGTGTCATCATGGTCACTGCGGTGGCGGCGGCGGAGGAGGTGGGGAAGGTTGGGAAGGATGTAGGAGTGTTTGTTGGTTCTGGAGAATTTGGTGAAGAAGAGTAAAGATGGGTTGAAGCTGATTTGTGACATACTATTGAACAGCGAGGTTAGCAGGGAAGATGAGGGAAGGGGTAGAACTAGAGATGGGAAGGCTTGCGGAGGCTTGGGAGCCAGGAGTAGGCGGCGGTGGAGGTGTGGGTGACGGTGGTTGGGAAGGAGTTGGTGGAAGAACTTCAGTGGGTGGAGGAGGTGCTTCTAGAAATTTCAAGTCTGGTATATTGAGATGATAGGGATGGGGAGTGGTCCATGGGTAGGGTGGTTGGAAATTGTTGGGGTAGGTGAGAACAGCAATCATAGTGTATAGAATAGAAGTTTCTGTACCAAGGAGTGGACGTTCGTTCGGTGGACGGAAAAAGGCAGCTGAAGTGTCCGAAAAGTGAAAGACACGAGCTAGATGCTACGTGAATTCACAATTTGTTGCAGTTGGGATGTTGACCTTGTCGTCTGGGGAAACTTTGGTAGGGTGTTTGAGTGTATATGAAGAAACTGAAAGGTTTTTCTTTTGGCAGTTTTTTGAACTTTGAAGAGAGAGATGATGTGTAATAAATGTTAGTCAGGCACTTACATTTTTCGAGGGTGGTTATATTGCGCGTAAGTGACTCAGACAGGAATAAAACATTTATTTCAAATCATTATTAGTGAAAACATAATTAAGTACGGATGAAGATTTTTATGCACACATAAATGTGAGTTGCTATGGAATGCGAAAAGCTGTGCAATTTAACGAACAAATTATTGGACGCTATGAAACCATAGGATGCTACAAAACATTGGACGCTCATGTCCTTAGACGGTCAAGGCATATTGAATAAAACAATTCATTTATAAATTCTATACTAAGACGATCTCGAATATGAATGAGTTTATCTTCAGGAAAGGGTTTTGTAAATATATCTACTAATTGATTTTTAGTGTTAATAAACTGAATATCGACAACTCCCTTCTGAACATAATCTCTTATAAAATGATGTTTCATTTCAATGTGCTTTGCCCGAGAATGCAAAATAGGATTTTTAGACAGATTTATAGTAGCAATATTATCACAAAAAGATAGGAATGTTACTTTTGTAGATACTGTAGTCTTCTAACTGATGTTTAATCCATAAAATTTGTGAGCAACAAGACGTAGCTGAGATATATTCTGCTTCTGCTGTGGATAGGGCAATCGTCCCTTGTCTTTTGCTCGTCCAGGAGACTAGATTTCCACCAATGAGGTGACATCCTCCACCGATGCTTTTGCATTCTATTCTATCTCCAACATAGTCAGCATCACAGAATCCAACTAACTTGTATTCTTTGTTTGACTTAAAACACAAACCAAAGTTAGTGGTTCATTTTAAGTATTTAAAGATTCTTTATACTACTGTTAGATGAGTTTCTCTAGGATCAAACTGAAAATGGGCATATAAGCATACACTGAACATAATGTCAGGTCTGGATGCTGTGAGGTATAATAGAGACCCAATCATACCTCGGTATGCAGTTTGATCTACCTTTTTAGATGTGTCGTCCAGGCTAAGTACTGACGATGGATGCATAGGTATTCATTTCCTTGGCATCATCCATCTTGTACTTCTTGAGAAGTTCATTGGTGTATTTTGTTTGATGTATGAATATGCCATTTGCAGTCTGCTTTACTTGCAATCCTAGGAAGAATTTTAGTTCTCCCATCATACTCATCTCGAATTCTGCTATCATAATCTTAGAAAAATCCTTGCATAATGCGTCATTAGTATCACCAAATATAATATCATCCACGTATATTTGCGCAATAATAAAATGTGATTTGACGTCTTTGCGAAAGAGAGTGGTGTCTACTTTTTCTCTAGTAAAACCATTTTCTAAAAGAAAGGAACTTAGCTTTTCATACCAAGCTCTTGGAGCTTGTTTAAGTCCATATAAAGCCTTTTTGAGTTTGAAAACATGTTTAGGATAAGTATCACACTCAAAACCAGGAGGATGTTTCACATAGAGTTCCTCATTTATTGTGCCATTTAAGAATGAACTTTTTACATCCATTTGATAGAGCTTCATATTACTATGAGTAGCAAATGAAAGTAAGATGTGAATGGCTTCTAATCTAGCTACTGGTGCAAAAGTTTCGGTGAAGTCTATACCTTCTTGTTGAGAGTAGCCTTGAGCTACAAGTCTAGCTTTGTTTCTTACCACTTTGCCAGCTTCGTCTAGTTTGTTGCGAAACACCCATTTTGTTCCAATGATAGACTTGTTCTTGGGTGCAGGAACTAGCTTCCAGACATCGTTCTGTTTGAATTGATTAAGTTTGTCCTTCATAGTGCTGATTCAACCATCGTCCAGGAGAGCTTTGTTCACTGTCTTTGGTTCCAGTTGGGAGATCAAAGCAATTTAAGCTTGCTCCTTGAAGGTCGATCTTGTCCTGACATGATCTTGTACACTTCCAAGGATTTGATCATCTGGATGATATGTCTTCATTTGCCAATGTCGTCCAGTTGGTTCCTTTTCTTCTGTTTTTGGATCGTCCAACTAATTTCTGGACGCTGGAGGTTTGGTATCTTCTAGCTTCATATCTGCAAATGAATTGTCTAGCTCTGATATTTCTTTATCAGGCTTATTGTCATTGAACTTACGTGGATGGCTTCTTCAACTGTTAAGGTTCTAGAGTTGTAAACTCTATAAGCCTTGGACGTTTCAGACTAGCCTAACAATATTCCATCATCACACTTAGAATCAAACTTTCGAAGATTGTCCTTAATGTTTTAAGATGAAACATTGACATCCAAAAGGATGAAGATATGATATGTTGGGCTTTCGTCCTTTCCACAATTCATAAGGAGTTTTTTTCAAAATAGGTCTAATATATATTATATTTTGTAAATAACATGCAGTGTTTACGGCTTCAGCCCAGAAGTGCTTAGGAGTGAAGTTATCATTGAGCATGGTTCTAGCCATTTTTTGCAATGACCTGTTCTTTCTCTCTACCACACCATTTTGTTGTGGTGTTTGTCGTACAGAGAAATTGTGGAGAATTTCGTTCTCCTCATAGAACCCTTGAAAACTTTTGTTTTTGAACTCCCCTTCGTGATCACTTCTGATTGAAGCTATACAAACACCTTATTCATTTTGGATTCTTTTGCAAAAGATAGAAAAGGTTTTATAAGACTCATCCTTGTGTTTTAAGAACATAACCCATATCCATCTAGAGTAGTCGTCCATTACGACTAGTCCATATCGTTTTCTGCTAAAGGAGGCTGTTCCAGTTAGACCAAACAGATCAATATGTAGTAGCTTAAGAGGTCTACTTGTGGAAACAATATTTTTTGAATCAAAAGAGCTTTTTACTTGTTTCCCTTTTTGGCATGCATCACAGAGAATATCAAACTTGTAAGCAAGATTTGGAAGTCCTCTTACGAGGTTATGCTTATTTAGCTTTGAGATTAGTCTCAAGCTTGCATGTCCAAGTTTCTTGTGCCAATTCCATTGATTCTCTTTGATGGATACTAGACATGATACGTTTTGATTTGTGAGTTCATTTAGATCAACCTTATAAAGATTACTTTGCCTCTTAGTAGAGAATAATATGGATCCATCTAGATTCCTGATAGTACATTTGTCTTTGTCAAAGGAGACATTGTGTCCACTGTCACATAATTGACTTATACTAGTAGATTATGTCTAAGTCCTTCAACATATAAAACATTTTCAATGGAAGGGAAGGAATGCTTACTGATCGTACCTATGCCTGTGATCTTTCCCTTCTGATTTCCTCTAAAGGTGACACATCCACCATTCTTGGGTTGGAGGCTTTTGAACATACACCTTTCTCCTATCATGTGTCGTGAGCAACCACTGTCCAGGTACCATGACTGGTGTCGTCTTTCTGTTGTTAAGCAGATCTGCAACAAGGATTATCATTGACTTAGGTACCCAAATGGACTTGGGTCCTTTTTTGTTAGTTCTGAAGGCATTGGATGCATTCTTTATTGGATGATGTATACACTTTGTTGGTTCATGCCCACTCTTTCCACATATTTTACAAAATGTCATGTGTTTACAATATTTGTAATCTTCTTTCTTAACAAAACCAAGTCCAGATTTGTCATGAGGACTTCGCCTATACGAAAAAAATTTATTTAAGTTTTTAGTCCCGCTGACGAATTTGGACAAACTTTCTTTTAGATGAGTAACTTCTTTTTGAAGTTCTAAGGCTACATGAGAAGGTGTCTCTTCTGAATTGTTCTTTGTTTTTAAAAACTCATTTTCTTTTAAAACTTCTTTATGCTCTTCTTTGAGCAAATTAAATTCTTTTGTTATTTTTGAAAATTTCTTTTTCAGTTCTTTATATCCCATTGAGAGAGTTGAGGAGTTTGCAAGCAAATCATTATAGGCTTCTTGAAGAGAGATTAAGTTATTGAATTTTACCTCTTTGTCTTGCTCATATTGAATTTTACCAAGCGCGAGAGTATCCCACATTTTTTTAGCACTTTTTAAACTGTGCACCTTTTTATATTCAGATTCAGATAAGGCACACATCATAGCATTTCTAGCTTTAGAGTTTAAAAGATGCCTTTGTTTGTGAGTTTCTATCTATTGACCTCTACGTAGCTCTATTCCATCTTGGTCAAGGGGCAGATAATCGCCAGTTTCTACTACGTCTCATATGTCTATGTGACATGCATCAAAGAATGCTATCACTCTTTGTTTCCAATAATCATAGTTCTGACCTTTTAAGAAAGGTGGTCTGTTAACAACTTGTCCCTTGTTTTCCATGAGTGTTCAGGATTGTTTTACCCCTGCAGTGTTAGATGCTCAACCCTAAGAGGCTGAGCTCTGATACCAATTGAAAGAGAAAAAGTGCACAAGAAGGGGGGGTTGAATTGTGCATTTAAAACTTTTTAATACAATATATATGAAAACGTTTTCAAGCTAAAGGATAGAGAAAAATGTAACACAGAATTTTTATACTAGTTCACTCAACCTGAGCTACGTCCAGTCCCTTCACCCAGAAGGTATCCACTAACCAACCTTAGGTTACACAAGTATTGTTCGCGGCCTCTTCAGGCTTTATAAAGCAATCACCCTAGAATGCTAAACCCAAGTATTCTTTTTCACTAAGTCTCTCCAGGCTTTCACAACACAAACAAGTGTTTACACAAAGGTATCAACTCACACAGTGTGGATTTGAAAGATTAAGCTCAAACACTCAGAATATCTTTACAAGACTTTTCTGCTATCGTCCAATGGACCCTTTTAGTTAATGTACAAAACGTTTTAGATGTACCGCTAAGATTGTCACTAGTTAGCACGTATCACTTGTCTAATATTTCACTTCTTCCTTGGTGCATATATAGTCTTCAAGGAAAAAGATCTATTGAGGAAGACTTGACTTCATTATACAAGAAGGGGTGTGCAAACCATGCTTTTAGAAAGATCAGGCATGACAACTTTTAGACTTGCACTAAAACAGAAAGTGCAGGACTGTGCTGGCGGTCTGCTTTTCTAAACATTCTTTATTCGGCTTGGCAACTTGATAAGTTGACTTGCTTTATTTGTTTTGTTGCGCTTTTGCACTAGAATGAATTTGATTACATTTAAAGCTTCAAACAATTTGAACGTTAGATCACAAGAATGGTAATATGTTAGTTTCGAGGAATACGAACATAAGTAAATTGGATGTTTAAATAAGACTTAGCCATTGAAGATTTGGAAGCTTTTGTCTGGATGCATCTGATATTTGAATTTGCTCTAAGAGACAAGATTTAGCTTTGGACGGTTGTCTTCATCATGTTCACTAGATAGTCTCCTTTTGTATTTCTATTGGACAGTCTTCTTTAGCATGTTTACTGGACGGTCCATATAAGAGTAACTTGTTCGTTTTGACTTTATTTCTTATGAATTGGACTTCTTAGATCTGGACGCTGTGACAAGGTTAGTCCTTAGGTAGAAACTTAAACGTTAATAAGTTTGTTATCTTCAAAACTTTGAGGGTTTATACGCTTCTACGTCTTTGGTTCCAACATACAATACTACACTGATAAGAAAAATCTATAAATAAAAAATGTGATCCACAAAGGATAATAACATAGTTGTTCATTATGTTACATAAATCCCATAATATATAATGAATGACATAAACTTTACATTCCACACAATGACATTGAAAAATAAATGTCAGAAATTGCTATTAATGTTCATAAGCATTCCACATTGCATTTGCAATGTTGTCTCTCAAATCTGCTCCTTTTTTATAATCATCATCTCGCTATTATGTTAGGGATCTATTTGGTTCACACTCAAGTAGTTCATGATCAACTTCAGCTAACATTGACTCGTAGTCATCCACACCAACTAAAAAATTATGTACTATATAACATGCCACAACTATATTTCTCATGGTTTTAAATGAATAGTGAGGTTCTATGCCGCTAGACATTATAGGAAATCTCTTCTTTAACATACCAAATGTTCTTTTAATTACGTTTCAGAGGGATGAATGTCGAAGGTTGAATAGCTCTTTAGCTTTTGGTGGCCCTCTAACTGAATACTCCTTCAAATGGTAATGAACACCTCGATACGGTGTAGGAATTTTACGTTTTAGCATGAAACAAACATCCCCAAGATAAAATTTCCCTACACAGGCAATTATTACTATGGTTGCTAATGGTAGTCTATTTCTAAAAATATTTACAATGGACACATTACCCACAATGTTGACTAACCTTCGGGTATTATTAGTGGGTCTTCCCTACTTAATGCATTTTTTAATATCCTAGAGTCAAATGCGGTTCCTTCCCACCCGACTAAGACATATGTGAATCTCATGTCAAAATCACAAGCAACAAATACATTTTGCGTTGTCCAATCTTTTCTACCCCGATAACGAGGGGCTTCTACCCTTAGAACATTCACTCGGACATGAGTACCATAAATTGCTCCAAGGCAATCCTTTGTTGAAAAAAAAAAAGATTATGAAGTTACTACATTATTGAAATAATTGAGTAACAAAAACTGAATTCTTAACCAATAAATGTACCTTGAAATGGGATAAAATTTTCTATTGTTAAAGATATGTGGTGGGACGTCCTTACTCGATGGTTGAACTAAAAGTTCACCTTCTAACGCAATTATAGCGTGTAACACCTTGTGAAAGTGCCAACTCACAGTCTCACCAAATCGATGGAAGAAGAAAAAAACTGTGTGACTTTTAACATTGTGACCTATGATATATAAAAATTTAGTGACTTGCTCTTCTACAGTAGACCGTATGTTATCCTTAACAATACCTGTGTTTCTTAATTTTTCACATAACTGCATAAATGCTTTAGGCCCCATCCTTATAATATCACGACTCCTTTCTATATGAACTAGATATGTCATTAACTCCCGACACCTTCTTTAACACCCATTCGTATTAAATACAATTCATATTAATCTCGTTATTAAGTTTAAGTAAATGAAAATGCATGTAAACTTTTTTTACTTTAAAAAAAAAATTCAAACTTAACGGAATTTAGAAATGGTAGTAAAAATGAAAGATAAGACTATATGTACATATATATCATAAAACTATACATCATGGTTTGATAATATAGAGAACAAAAAAAATACATCAAAAGATCTTATACAGAGCAGTGTTCATCTACCCTATCCTTCATACAAAAAGAAAAATAATATAGGTCTTTAGGTCCTCCCCCGTTGAGATGTCCTCTAACTCGTACTCAACATCATAGGGTATTAATGTTGTCTTCAATAATCACGATCAATCATACACATAAGAAAATAATAGAGTGAGGTATTTTGTTCTAAAATCACTTTTACATGTATGGTAGGAAATCTACCATAAAACAAAGATAAAACACAATTGACAACAAAAGGGATCCTAAGGTTCATTCTAAGTTATATCAAACTATCCTTGACTAGGTATGGATCCATACTTTCTATTAGCGGGTAATAGTTCTCAACAAAACCTAGGAAGTGACTATGAGTACATATACCTCATTAACATCATCACAGGGTACAGTCCTCATCATTATTGAGGAAAATAACAGTTAGGATATCTATTTATAGAGGTAAACTTTCAAACCAATCTTGGAATGCTAAGCAGTTGTTGGGGTTATCAAGCTTGGTCAGGTGAATATCCCAGCTTGAGGGCACTACCCTGGCCATTGGGACCTTCACCACTTAATGCCTAGCCCCAAGACCTTCGCAAGTGGGTCCCTGCCTTTCATTCCTTAACGTACCAAGCTATAGCTTCCTTAGTAGGGTGCCATGCCACTGCATATTACTTGCTTTACATTACTCACTAAACTATCTATTCCTAACTTCTCAAGTAGAGGTTTCCCTAGTCTCATTTAATTTGAGCACCAGTACAATCAACATTTCTACTTTATTTTGCAGAAATTGCACAATATCAAAATTTTAACAGAATAACAATTTAGTAATCATATAAATTTTAGCAGAATAACGACATAGTAGTTATAATTTAATTACTAAAATTTTGGCAAAATAACAACTAAATAAATACAATTTAATTTTCTAAATTTGTGCAGAGTCACAGCTTAGCAAATGTATTTTAATTTTCTAAAATTGAATAGAGTAACAACTTAGCAAGTATAATTTAATAATTTAAATTTGAGCAGAGTAACAATTTAGTAATTATGATTTAATAATCTAAATTTGGGTAGAGTAACAACTTTACAAAAATTAAAGTTTAAAATCTAACAATTAAAACGTAATCCTAAACGGGTTTAGGGGAAAACCCTTTCTACCAACATGCAAAGTGACAATAATTTAGAACCAACCCCACTCCCCCCATTACCTCTAAGGTGGTTGATGAAGAGGATGAAATTGTTGATGCAAAGCTCCTAGGACAAGAACTTTACTAGTTATTAGAAAACTAGTAAAATTTTAGCATAAAAGTAAAATAAAAGAGAATTTTTCCTAGAGAGAGAAGCTCTCTAAGAATTTGGTTACTTGAGAGGGAGGAGGATGTGTGAAAAATGACCAGGAAGCATGGGTATTTATAGAGGAGAAGGGTGGGTTAGGTGTCCCCTAGATGACACAAGCAATGATGTAATAAAACCTATTTTTAATTTCTTTTTAATTACTTTTAGGGACACATAACCAAAATAGGTGATGAATCACCTATTTTAGGGTTGGGGAAGTGCTCCACCAGCTGTCCCAAGCCTCCATATGTCAATTTTTATCTGTAGGTGAATTAACTAGTACTGATAAAAATGCCTAAACTTGAAAAATTAGTTTTTAATATCAAAAAAACTCATTTTAATGAAAACTGAAAAAATACATCATTTTCATCAAAATATATTTCTAATAATGAATTTTAATTTTTATTAATTTATCTCAAATTATATATATTTATTTTGTATTTTTAAGCTAAAAATTTTGTAAAAAATCCCTTTTAATTCAATAAATACCAAAATTTTTATGAAAATTTTAAAATTAAATATTTTACCCATAAATAAACTAAATCTGTAGGTGAATTAACTAGTATTGATAAAAATGCCTAAACTTGAAAAATTAGTTTTTAATATCAAAACAATTCATTTTAATGAAAACTGAAAAAATACATCATTTTCATCAAAAATATATTTCTAATAATGAATTTTAATTTTTATTAATTTATCTCAAATTATATATATTTATTTTGTATTTTTAAGCTAAAAATTTCGTAAAAAATCCCTTTTAATTCAATAAATACCAAAATTTTTATGAAAATTTTAAAATTAAATATTTTACCCATAAATAAACTAAAATTACCATTTTCATCCTTTTTGGATGTCAAACCAATACTAGCTGGCATATTAGACACCTACGGGTAATTTGGTCATTTTACACAAGAATTTCAAAAAATTTCTAGAAAATTTTCAAAATTATATTTTAATATATATGACATGATTCCAAGCTCAAATTGATATTTTGATATTAATTGAATCTTTTTCTCAATTCAACCCTTAATATTGAGAAATAGGGACAAAATCGTCATTTTCTAATTTCTCTAAGCTTCAGCTTGGAAAAATTATTAAAAATCATAATTAAATATCTCTTGAAATTTTAAGCGTAATGGTGGAGAACAAAATTTTGAAATTCCATCCCGATTTTTCATAATTGCATTGTTAAATATTAAAAAAAAAACCACTTGAAAAAATTGAATTAGGATTGTAGTATTTTTCACTATTTTTCTTTCAAAATAAAGTTTTTGTAATGAAATATACTTAGACTAAATTTTTTTAAATATTTTAAGGTCAAAACGTCTTTGGTTCGTTTCCGCAGTCGACTAGGGGTATTTTTGTCATTTTATAAAAATTATCTCAATAAATTTTAGAAAAATTTCTAAAATTATTATTAATTATTCTAAATACATTGATGACTTAATTTTTTTTAAAACATACAAAATAATTTAATATACAAAAGTAGGGGTGTTACACCTTCACTCATTTTGAAGAGCAAAATCACTAGCCCATGTATAACTTTTTCTGGACAAAAAATTAAGCATATGCAATGCATGCCCTATACAACATAATAATATCATTGTCGCAACTTACATTCTTGTTTATACCTCTTGCTGGACATTTCTTATTATTTGCCCTTCTTCTGCCATTTGATTAGTTAACATTTCCTCTTCATCCAACTCGTCATTGTCTATGTTTGTCGTCCCTTCAAAAGACATTTCTACTGGAAAATATGATATATTATTATCTCTCAGTGCTTAAACACATGTTCCAATCAATGTTAATGTGTGTGTGTGTGTATAACAAAAAAAAAAGAAAGAGAAAAGTGTTAAACAATAGCATATTGCAATCAATATTATCACCTTTCATTGTGATTACATAGCAATCACGTGCTATCTTATACATTAGATTTCTATTGAAATGATTACAAAAACAATATTGTCAACCACCAACAATTACATGTCATTAATTAATAATAAAATTAATTTATTTCCAGCTCAAGGGAACACATAATAAATTATTTTTTAAATTCATCTTTACATAATTTTATTTTAATTGTATCATATATCATTGACCATATATATATATATATATTATTTCTTAATTTATTTATTTATTAAAATTAAAAAATATCACATATTCGAATATGTGATACACATATTCGAATATCTAGTAACATAGTGTGTATCATATATTCGAATATGTTCCTCCATTGTCCCATTTCTTCGATTATATTGTCCTATTTCTGCCAATTTTTTATTTATTACAAAACTATTGTTCAAATATATTCAAAACCCAATGCATGCAAGTGTTTATTTCACTCCAAAACACCATATCCAACTGTAGTTATTACATAGCTTCCAGAAAAATTAAAAGTCTACAACTAGCAACACAGTCCAACAACCACTAGTAAAGTCCAATCATTTAGTAATAAGAACATGCAACGCAACATATCGGAATATTTTTTAGCAGATTTGAGTAAAGGAGAACCTTACCTTTTAAAAGGGACCAAAATCACTTCAAACGGACCACAATGAACTTCGGACCACCACGCGTGAAGAAGATGACTGTAGTAGTTCTTTAGTTTTTGACGGAGATGCAAAATAGATGCAAAAAAGAGAACATGCACAAAAGTTAAAAAGCAATCGAGGGTAATAATGGAAGCTTTCTTCTCACACCGAATTTCTTCGCATATCTGAGCAGATTACAATTTGCTTGGGGCCCACAAAAAATTGAAAACTCTTTACCTATTTTTTGTAACCAAACGAATAGAAATGCGAATCTTCTCTTCTCTTCTCTTCTGCGCTCTTCAATTCCTTTCTTTGCTACTTCTTTGCAACCAAACACAATGTTACTTTCTCTTCGCACCTGAACTACCTTTCATCTTCATTCCATGCCAAGGATCACTATTACAACAATCTTTATTGCAAGCTGCTATTATAACTATTATATGGTTTGTTGGAGAGTTCCTGTCAAATGTTTGACACAATGATTATGAGAGACTTGAAACTCATTTGTCCTCTTATTTTGATAATGCTCATCATTAATCATGATTATGAAGGGAAATATTTTTTCTTATTATTTATTTCGTTTTGTCATTGTGTTCTAGGAAGATGCATCCATTATGTTTAATGAGGTGTCTCACTAATGGCAGTGCAACTTTTTAGGCTAAAATGACCAAATATTGCAGGGAATGACAAAGAAAAAGGTGTTTGAAATGAAGGAAACCCTACTTCTTGGTATGCCATGCTGTGAGTTACATACAACATCGCCCATGCATTGTGGCTATTTAGTTTTTTATGAACTTGTAATTTGTAAGTGCAAAAGGTTGTGAAGAGTCCTTACAGAGTAAAAAAAAGTGACAAGAGAGTAAAAACAATCCCTCAATAAAAATAATAACAAGTAGAGATTTTGAATCATAAATACTAAATACTATTAAGACAAAGGAGATTATAAAAGAACGACATTCACACACCCAAATGAAGATGATAAAAAACAAAAGAATCCATAAATGTAACATCTTGTAACATAAATCATCTTCTCGGAATCTAAACACTTCTTTATAAGTTTTAGTTTTGTAGAACCAAGAGGAGGGTGGGGACTTCCTTGAGTGTTCTTCCTAACCAACCAACGCAAATCCCACAGTTCTCTTCTTTTACAGTGAGTCCCTAATTGACTTGGTTACTCCCGGAGGTGAGTTGCAATTTTTTTGACTCGATCATGCTCAAACTCAATGTTGTTAACTGTAACCCTGCCATACTCATATACGTGCCATTTCCTTAACATCTCGCATTGTTCCTACGAGAACTCCCCTTTCTCAAGCCATTGAGTTACACAACTTCCGATTTAGTCCCTTCTCTCCACAATGCTTCTAGCAACTCGTCTCTACCCTTCGTTTCGGCCACCACCACAATGCCTACCACAACCTCAAGTCGTAGAACCGCCTCGATGACAGTAACCTTTGACATCAGCCTCTCTGCATGCTAGAGCAACTCAAGAATGACATCCTCCAGCTTCGCAAAAATGGCGAAAAGGAGGAAACAAAAGGAGGAAATAGAAGTGAAGATGGTGATTGGAAATTAATAGTGATTTTAACTCCACTTTGTGTTGAGGTTGCTAGAATTAAAAAGAGATAGACGGTGGTTGGGTAAGGAGATGATAAAGTGGAAGAGGAGATAAGATCGAAACAGAAGACTTAAATTGAAAAAAAATATATATATAATTTTAAAATCTTAATCACAATAAGTTACCCGTTATACATATTAGCCATTGTTATTTTGTTATTTCATCTGACGATAATTTTTAATGGTCCATTCATGGACCACTTGTTTTACTACTTTACCGTAGAATTCGCCCCCAATTTAAAGGTTGATTGGTGGGTTATAAAGTGTTTAAAAGGTTGACTCACCAATCTCACCCCAAAAATGCAAAAAAATGATGAAAAAATAAAAAATATCAATTTATTTCTTTTAAATATATTATTTATTTTATTTTTTATATTATCTTTATTTTAATTATATAAATATAAATTTGTTTATCCCTCAACCGGTCGGGTTAACGGGTATGTTGGGTAGGGCAAATTGGTTTGTTGAATTGCCCCTCCTACAAAATAATAAAGTAAGAAAGTCGAGTAGATAAAAAGAGAAGACGTTGACTCCGTGGGCTAGCTGCTGTAGTGTTAATTTCATCAATCATCAGTCATCTTAATGTAGCACTGTCCATTTCAATTCATCAGTCGCAAACTCATGGCTGGAGAAGCAATTTTTCCCTACGATGTATTCCTCAGCTTTAGGGGTGAAGACACCCGATGGGGATTTACTGGAAATCTTTACAGTGCACTCGTTGGAAGGGGAATCCGTACTTTCCTTGACGACAAGGAGCTCGATAAAGGATTAGAGGAACTCACACCAGCACTTTCCAAGGCAATTCAAGAATCCAGGACTGCCATCGCTGTGCTCTCTCCGAACTATGCTTTTTCTTCGTTTTGTTTGAATGAACTCGCCACTATCCTTGACCGCTTAAAGGAGAAGAAGACGAGGCGTGTTTTTCCCGTATTTTATGGCGTGGATCCTTCGGATGTGCGAAATCTGAGGGGGAGTTATGCAGAAGCATTCGCTAGTCACGAGAAGAGGTTCAAGGATGACAAGGAGAAGTGCAATGATGTCAGAGAGAAGCGCAAGTTCGAAGAGAAGATGAGAAAATGGAGGGAAGCTCTGAAACATGCAGCTAATCTGCCAGGCTTTCCTTATAATCATAGGTACCTTACCTCTGCAATCGTTTACCTTATTTTGTTTTTCGTTTTTCCAGTGATTTGATTTTACGAAACAATTAATTAATGAAAAATGTTAAACATCCACCCCCTTTTGGGGTGGAGGAGGACAGCGACAATTAGAAAAAAAAAAAAAAAAAAGTAGAGAAAGAATGTGATAGATTTGATATGTGATGGGAAAGGTAGAGAGGTAAGAAGAAAAAATTGGGTGGAAGTGAGTTGTAAGAGAATAGGGTGTATGGTTATAATTACCCTTAATTAATTGCTTCTTTATCTTCACATTTAAACAATCTAGATCGTATTGATAAGTATGAACATGTAGATATGATGGATTTTGTACTACCTAATGCTACCTTCTCTAATTGCGCAGGGACAGATACGAATATGAATTTATTGGGAGCATCTTAAAGGAAGTCTCTACCAATATTAATCGTACTCTTTTACATGTTACTCAATACCCAGTTGGATTGGAGTCTAGAGTGCAAAAGGTAAAGTCTCTTCTAAATGTTGAGTCTGAATATGACGATTATATAGTTGGGATCCATGGAATCGGTGGGCTGGGTAAAAGTACAATTGCTCGAGCGGTGTATAATTCCATTAGTGACCTCTTTGAAGGTTTGTGTTGTTTTCTTGGTGATGTGAGAGTGAAATCAGTTAAACATGGCTTAGTACATCTCCAAAAGACTGTTCTTTATTTGATTCTTGGAGACAAGGATACTAGCATACATGATGTGTATGAAGGAATGTCAATACTTGAGCAAAGGCTTAACAAGAAAAAGGTTCTTTTGGTTCTTGACAATGTTGATGAAATAAGGCAGCTTAAGGCTATCGTAGGAGGACGTCATTGGTTTGGTTCAGGCAGCAGAGTCATCATTACAACTCGGGAAGAGCGTTTGCTGAAGCTGCATGATGTTAAAAAGACATATCAAGTGGAGGAATTAAGTGACCCAGATGATCTTGATTTGCTTAGTTGGAATGCTTTCAAAGGAAAGGAAATTGAACCAAGATACAAGGACATTTTAAAACGTGCAGTCACTTATGCTTCTGGGGTTCCGTTGGCTTTGGAGGTAATAGGTTCCAACTTGTTTGGAAAAGATGTAGATGATTGCAAAGTTACGTTAGATAGATATGACAAAAGTCTTGACAAAGAGATTCAAGACGTGCTTAGAATAAGCTTTGATTCCTTGGGCAGAGAAGAGCAGACAGTTTTTCTTGACATTGCTTGTTGCTTTGGAGGATACAAATTGTCAGAGGTTGAAAATATACTTCATGTTCATCACGGTTCATCAATGGAACCTAGTATTAGACTGTTGATTGAAAAATCTCTCATAAAAATTGATGATGGTGCTCTGACATTGCATGCATTGATGCAAGAAATGGGTAGAGAAATTGTGCGAGAAGAATCACAAGAGCCTAGTCAACGTAGTAGGTTATGGTACTATCATGATGTGGTCCAAGTTTTACGAGAAAATATGGTGAGTAAGACAGATTTTGATGGTTTGATTTTTCATTTGTAACTTTGGTTTGTCTTTTTTTAACTATAATATAATATGCTAGATCTATTGTATTTATCCCTCTGTTTCTAATCTTTTGTTGACAGTATCAATTCACAATTGATTTTTTCTCGTTTTAATTCATAAATTTTTCTAAATGTGCATATTAAATTCCTAAATGTATTTGTATTGTGATTGAGTTGTGCTTTTCTTTTAAAAGGGAACTAGCAAAACTGAAATCTTAATTCTGGACTTCCCCGAATATGGAGCACACTTGACAGGACCCAAAGGTGAAGAAGTGCCTTCGGAATTGGATGGAGAGGCCATCAAGGAGATGGAAAGCCTCAAAACCCTTATTATTAGAAATGGTCATTTTTCCAAAGGTCCCACACATTTTCCTAGAAGGTTAAGAGTGTTGAAATGGTGGAGATATCCTTCACGATCTTTGCCACAATATTTTCATCCAAAAACACTCTCCATTCTTGAGTTACCAGAGAGTAGCTTCAATAAGTGTGAACCAATCCAGGTAAGTGTGTATTTGTGCAAATCGTTGCATTAATTCACATTAAATTCCTATGATTATTCATTTTTCTCTTTTTTATTTTCTTTATTTTCTTTTTTCTTTTTCTTTTTTATTGCAGATGTTGCAATATTTGACAGTTTTGGATTTCAGCTATAATGAGAATATAACTGAGATACCTGATGTATCTGGTGTCCCAAAGTTAGAAAAATTATCATTAAAACATTGTAAGAATTTAACAAAAATCCATGATTCAGTTGGACTTCTAAAGAAACTTAGAATCTTCGATGCTGCTAATTGCAAGAATCTTATGAATTTTCCGGCCATCAGA
This sequence comes from Spatholobus suberectus, assembly GCA_004329165.1. Classification (NCBI taxonomy): domain Eukaryota; kingdom Viridiplantae; phylum Streptophyta; class Magnoliopsida; order Fabales; family Fabaceae; genus Spatholobus; species Spatholobus suberectus. Next base: position 22,992,904 of record CM014730.1, read on the forward strand.
ATGACTTGTCTTGAACAATTCAATCTCTCCCATTGCTCAAATCTTGAGGATTTCCCAGAAATATTGGGGAAGATGGAAAAAATAACAGAACTTCGTATAACTGGGAGTCCCATAAAAAATTTTCCATTTTCAATTCGAAACCTTACTCGGCTTCAAAAATTAGAACTGCAACAATGTGGAATGGTTTCGATACCAAGTAGCATTGTCATGTTGCCAGAACTGGGTTCAATGTGTGTTTCACAATGTAAAGGGTTCCAGATATCTGAAGTGGACAACAGTGAAAAAATGGAATCCAAGCCTTCAAATATGGAATGTCTTATTCTATCGTCCTGCAAAATATCAGATGTCCTCCTTCCAGAATTTCTCACTTTGTTTGCCAATGTGAAGGATTTAAACCTGTTGGGGAATAATTTTGTAGTTCTTAATGCATGCTTCAAAGAATGTCACTTTTTGAGGAACCTTAAGCTAGATGACTGCAGATCTCTAACAAAAGTTAGAGGAATTCCAGTGAAATTAGAAACGTTGTCTATGAAAGGATGTAGGGCCTTAGAATCCTTAGACCTTACAGTGCTTCCTGCATGCACTGAAGTATCTCACTTTCTGAAGGAACTGGTTTTGGATGACTCTGTGTTTCTTAAAGATATTAGAGGGCTTCCACCAAACTTGGATCATTTCTCTGCAAAAAACTGCACATCCTTGACTCCGAGTTGTACACGCATGTTGCTGGATCAGGTTCATCTTTTTATCTGTATTTGATTAAATTTAATATTTATGTTGACTCAAGCGACACATAAGTTTGTAGTGTTTGGAATGGGTGGATTATTATTGTATAGGGATGGAAAGACAGATGATTATTCAGAGGGAAAAAAAAGAAAAGTACCAGGAAGATTGGTGATTGGCTAGAGTGGTTTGAAATCACTTGCATGAACTGTGAAGTAAATGATGCTTACTTATTGGCTTTTGTCACTGCCACAACTACCACATTCCTTATTTTTACATGGTTTTTCTCCATTACTTCTCTAATTTTAACTTCTAGGTTTTTACCCTTCAGCCCAAAAAAGAACTTTAGTTTCTAGCTTCTTGAATTTTATCACATTGATATCCTTTATCTTCACCACCAATTGAAGGCTCGAGTTTTCTAGATAATTTTTTTTTTTCTGTTTCTAGATTAAATTCTTCACTTTTTTAATGAGTAAGAATCAGTTCCTCCCAAATTGGCATCGAATATCTATTCCTATCAACATCACAATTTTTTAGATTAACTTTTAAGGCTCTCTTAAGTTTACTTTATGACTGACAGGAATGGGTAGGGACTGGAAGCAAGATGTTTTTTCTGCCAGGAACAAAGATTCCAGAGTGGTTCACATGCTATACAAGGGGAGGGTCTATATCTTTCGAGTTTCGTACCAAATTCCCAGCAATTTCTCTCTGTCTTGTTATTGAAGTGGTGAATGAGCAACCTATCACCGTGGAGTTTAGTCCCTGTAGTATTCATCAATGGCAAGAAACAGTCCTCTTGGCATTCAGAAACTTTATAAGCTCACAACAACAACGGATCATGTGTTTTTGTTCGACATACCACTACTTAAATTTGAAGATAATGTGAATGTAGTGTTTCCAGATAATAAGTGGAGGACTGTGAAGGTTTCATATGCAGATCATACTATGAGGTCTATTGCCAGATAGTAGTGGGATCCATGTATCTAAAACAAGTTGCATGGAAGATATTAAATTTATCAACCCTGTGAAACTAATAAAAAATGTGACTTTGGATCCAAATTCGGAAGGGCCCTCTAAAAGAGTAGATGATCAAATGTCTTCTAATCTTAAATTCTTTTTTCTTTTACTCCATTCTTACTTCACACAAGTTCTCTTATGTTTTTATTTATTTCGTTATTATTATTATTAATATTATTTTGTTATTTATTGTTAGATCACAACAAAAAGACCTCAGAAAGACCAGACTATGGTGCTGTCTACGCCCATTCTCACATCAATCCAACCTCTACCTACTGAAGTTGAAAAAGGCCTAACCTCTCAACCAATACTTTCAGTTGAGAGGCCTTGGGAAGATGTTCAAGGAGAAACTTCAGAGAGGCTTCCAGTGGATGAAGTTCGTTCAACAGTTCAAAATGACCCACCTGTCATTGAAAGATGTATCAAGGGTGATGATGTCAAACTGAAGCAGTATCCTCTTGTGAACTTGAATCTGAGGAGTTTTCTTCCAACACTACAGATTCTGACTCAGATGATCCCTTTAATTTGGTTGATGAAAAACTCTCTGTCAGAGATACATCTTTAGTATCTGTTAGAGAGGCCGTTCATGCCTTGGAGCTGTTAATGATTAAGGACTTACCTGAAGTGTCTTCTGATCGTACCATGCAGTCTCAACTTTGTCACTTCTTGAATCTATTGAGTAGAAGTAGCCACCGTAAGGTGACAGTAGATGTGAAGGAGGCTCTTGACAAGTTCCGGAGAAAGGCCTTTGAATCATTCAAAGAATTCCAAGCTACTATTGAGCCAGTGAACAAACTGAAGAATTTTGAGAAGCAGAAGGCCAGAATCCAAAAGGAGACTTCAGCAGCCAAGAATAGGCGGAAGGATCTCAAAAACTCAATAAAGAATGCTTCTTTGGCCATCGAGGCTGACAAAAGTAGGAAGGAGAAGCTAGAGTTAGAAATTGCAAACATGAGGAAACAAGTAGATATAAAAGAAATGGACCTCGAGCAACTTGTGTTGGATGTCAAGATCAGGAAGAAGGACTCTTAACCTATGTGAAGAATCGTCGTTCTCTCAAAGAGCAAGTTGGAGCACTATCTAAAGAAGATGATGATCTACTAGCCGCAAACAAGGGAATAGAGGATGAGGGTAAAGATGCTGAAGTAAAGCAGAATATGCTCAAGTCCACCTGGTCTACTGACCTACCTGGCCAGCTTAATAAGATCAAGAATAACATTTTTGGACTTTGAGTTGGATGTAATGTTTTTTTTTTTTTTCTTCTTTGAACCAGTTTATTGAGAAAAATGAGGACATAACAGTGCTGAGGTTTAATAAACGCTCAATTTGTCTCCAAAGATTTATGTGTCACTACGCTATTCCATTACAGATTTTAGTATGGTAAAGTCTGAAGAATTTTGTCAAGTTTTTAGTATAACCTAGATACAATTTATTCAGTATGTTATCCCTAGAATTTTGTCACTACATTATTCTTTAAATGAAGTAAATTCAAGGGTGAGATCTACTCTAAAAAAACCAAAACATTTATTCTTTTTTTTTTTTTTCGGACCACAATGTTTGGAATAAAATTCTTGGAATGGCTCAATAGTCTATTTGAAGCGAGAGTATGTATTGGTTTGGGTGTCAAAAGTAAAAATCCTCTTTAATGCTATATGTAGATAAAAGATTGGTGATCAAAGTAAAAATTCCTCTGAAATGTGGTCAAAGTACTGCTTGCAGATAAGATACAAACATTCCTCTGAAGATTGGGTGTGCTCTATTACGGATGCTGAATTGTGGAGTATTTTCTACGGCATTCAGCTTGCTTGGAATCGTGGTTATAGGATGATCCCTGTTGAAACAGATTCGCTAGCTGCTGTGAACCTCATACAATCGGGATGTCCCACCTTAAGCTATTTGATCCTCCACTGCTAGAGGTGGACAATTCACTTGGAGGCACACTTTTAGGGAGGCAAACCAAGTAGCTGACAGGCTAGCTGCTCATAGTTTTGACATTCATAGTGTTGATAGGATTTTTGATCATGTTCCTCATTTTATTATCTTTGCTTTACTTGCTGACACTGGGGGGTTGACATAACCCCCGGTGTTTTTAATTTTGTTTGTTTTCCTTGTTCACCAAAAACAAAATGGCTGGAAGTTGGGCTTCGGCTTGTTGGGCCTATATGCGCTTATTGAATTCTTTTAAAGTGACGAATGCATTTTAGTGAAAAAAATATCTAAGTATAATTATTAATAAAAAATTACATAATATTTACAATAAAATATGTTATGTTTTTTATTTATAATTTTGAACGTTTTCCTTTTAATTTATGTTTATTAAATTTTACTTAAATTAATAATAATAATACATTGTTTATATTTTTAATATTTTCATTTTATCTTTAAATATTTTGACTATATTTAATAATACTCATTTAATTCATAAAACGATTGGTGGTTGGACTTAACACTTGTCTTGTTAATTGAATTTGATTATGTTGACACTAATTTTGTTCAGCGTAACATTCATCAGCGAGATTTGATTTAGTTGCCAAACCAAGATTTCAAGTTGATGTTAAAAAAGGGGGAAATTCATGTTCAATGAAATCTTTGCTACCTTCAATGAAATTCAAGTTCAACATTGAATGCATGAAACCATATTCATCATTGAGGGAAAAAAGTTGTTTCCCTCTTTTCAAAATGCGTCTAGTTCAAACAAAATTAGTTCAATTAATTAAGCTGTAAGACATGAATCGTGAGTGCGTGAGTTTAATCTCTTGTAATGTAATGGTTTTCATTCTCTCGTGTATCTCCCTCGTTCTTCCTTTTACAAAGTCTATTTCGAGTCTGTCCTTCAAAATATAAGACACTATAACAGTGTGCGGCTTCAAATTCACACCGTAAAGTATTTATGAGGTGCACATATTTAGACAACCTTTAACTTTTCAATTTGAAATTTGAGTACAGACAAAGCAACCATAGGTGTTCATCGAATTTCAACCAACCCTTTATGCAGTATCATGCATGCAGAGGGTTATAAAAACTAGTCCATGAGTACAAAAAAAAATATTTAAATGCAGGGTCAACGTTCACTCGTGTGCCACTGATTGTAGGAGCTCATTTTCTAGAAGATTTAAAAACAATAAAGATAGATCTAAGATTAATCAAGGGAACTCTTGCTCTATGGACTATTTTATTTTCTCACAGCTTATTTTAACAGAAAAAAAAAAGGACAAAAGGTGAAAATTAAACATGTTTTCCTCATTAATAAAGAAGATAGAGATCGCAAGAAACTCAATCCATTGGGTAGCTGCTGTGCACTTCGACTTGTTATACATATGGTAAGGATCACTTTGCCTATTTACTTACTCATGTAGCAGTGCCAGGTGACTGAGGCATAATTTTACCCAATTTTTTAGTTTGACCCATGTATCATTTAAAAGGAGGTGGAGAATCATACGATGTTAGTAGTAGATTTTTTATCCCTAAAATAATCCACCTTTCTATATTGTATACCTTCATTAATAACCCTATGACATTGTGTGCATAGACCAACGAAAATCGCCATATTGTATGATTAAGGCAAAATGTGTATCCAAGAAAGCAAGAGTGCAACCGTGCAAGACCAATGACATCTGGTGGAATACTACTAATGCCATCTATCTAACATAAAATTGACAATGTTACAAAGGCCAAAACGCTGGCAATGGGGTATGCTAATTAAAAGAGTTTGATCATGGAACAGGCCATGTTGTGCGATAACAAGCTTATATCAAATGATACACGATTTTAGAAAACAAGAGAAAAAGGTGATGGTCCAAGCACACATTCTGGACCTTTTGAGAGTGCAGTAGCCTGTTACTTTTCTTCCCTTCCACCAGTGTGGAAGGGGCATCCAGAGTTGAAAGCACCCGCTACTCTGTTAAGGCAGCGCGAGCAGGAATTGTTTTCTTCTGCTCTGTGAGGCCATCCAGCTTCAACATTGTGCTCCCCGCATTCTGGGTTCTCCGGGATCGACGAAGTGACCCACTCCACACAAGCTACCACCTACTGTGCACTTCGTGGTCTAACATCAAATGCTGTCCCATCACCTTAATGCCCCCACTTGGGTCACAAGCTAGCGCGAGCAGTAGCCTGTTACTTTTCTTCCCTTCCACCAGTGTGGAAGGGGCATCCAGAGTTGAAAGCACCCGCTACTCTGTTAAGGCAGCGCGAGCAGGAATTGTTTTCTTCTGCTCTGTGAGGCCATCCAGCTTCAACATTGTGCTCCCCGCATTCTGGGTTCTCCGGGATCGACGAAGTGACCCACTCCACACAAGCTACCACCTACTGTGCACTTCGTGGTCTAACATCAAATGCTGTCCCATCACCTTAATGCCCCCACTTGGGTCACAAGCTAGCGTTATCTAGCTCAGCATTCTGACCAGTTTGTCAGTGGTTTATAAAGACTAAGTTGTTTCAGTACCTGTCCGATGTGGGACTAGTAAAGCAAAGACCAATCGTAGGCTAGGCTTGCTTTCATTATTGAAGCAAAGGATAATTCAGTTAATATGGGGAGGACAAATTAGGTTGGAACTTGGAACATCGCAAGCATGCCCGCATCTTGCAATTTGCACAAATTGGGACAACATGTTGCACGACAACTCCAATACTCATGGATGTACATCAGATCTTTGCACTAATTGATTTTGCATTGATTTAGCATTTGAAATTGTTAACAAGGTCTTTCACATTTCTACTACTGGAAAAAAAAAGAGGAGTTTTTCCTATACACTGTTAGTTGTAAAGCAGATTATATCCTTTAATGTTAGTTTTAAAGTTTTTAAACCAAGTCCTCTTGTTAAAAGGAATTATAATTACACTCACCTTAATATTAGTAGTAGATACACTTTAACCCTACTTGATTCAAAAATTATACCTACCTCTCTTATCGTCATGCATTAACACCTATTAACTACACATATATTTCATTTTATATATGACTTATACACATTATACCCTTAAAAGTAACAAAACAAAGAAATGTACAAGAGTCAAGTGTAATTCCTAATCAAGCAGGGTCTAAGTGTATTCATCGCTAATCTTATGGTAACAGAGTATAATTATCCGTTATTAAATTGTTAAAAGAATAGAACTAAAGACTTTTAATTTCTAAAATAATTTCGTCTCTAAAATAATTAAAACAAATTATTTCAATTTTAAAATTCATTAATGAGTCAAGTTTTCCTAATATAGTGTAGGTTTAACGGTATTGTTTTTACACATTTCAACATTTAATTTGAATACCAATAGTATGCCATTATATAAACTAATTACTAATCTGTGCACTAGACAAATTTTTCCTCTTTGAAATTTTAATGTGTTTAAATTATTATTTAAAGATTATAATTTGATGTGTGTAAAAATTATAATTTAGTGTGATATACATATATAACGTGTTCCAAATTTAAATTCTTTAGTTTGTTAACATCAATTTAAAAATTATGTCAAGATAATTAAGTTTTATGGATTAAATTATTTATGAGAGTCTGTGAAAAGAAAAGAAAAGAATATGTATATTTTTATTGTACCTCTTGCGGTGAATGTACTTATTGATTTCTTCAATAAATAGAGATAATATAGACACCTTTTATATGTTCTTTTTTTTTTAATGTATATAGATTATATCTCCATCAAAGAGTTAGGGACTAATCTCTCAAAGTACTGAGATTTATTTAAGGAGTTGACCTCAACTAATAGATGTTATTCCATGCATACAAACACTTTTAATACGTATATTAGTACAATGCTACATTATTATTGATTTTTTTTGTTACCATTATAGGTGTAAATTATCTATTGACTTAGTCGATGACTAATCTCTATTGGAGAACCTGATTTATCACCTTTAATGGGGTCTTTTCTCTTAATTACATTTTTTTTCATTTACAAGGTTTAAACCTGAGACCTTGCTTAAGGGATCTCTCCTCCCAACCATGTTTCAGTCAAACCAACGTAATGTTGGTGTTGATACATAGGGAATGAAGGGTGTTTGATAGGATAGAAATAGGAGGGGAGAAAAATAAAAAGGTGTCGATCACATACCTTTTTATTTCCTAGCTTAATCGAGTGGAAATTCAACAATAATAATGTCTCGAAACATTTTGTGGCGGTTTTATTTTTGTCAGTTAGAAACTGCCAAAAATTGCTTGATCAAAGGCATTTAACATGTACATAATTTTTTTTTGAAACATATATAACGAAAAAATAATCAATTTTCACAAACAATAATCAATTTCAACCCATAACAATTGATCATTACTTTCAACAATCATTATCTTGTAATTTTTTTTCCTATTTTTCTCTTCTCTATTTCTTTCTTATTTCTCTCAAACCAAACAACCTTAAAATTCACCTTATTTCTCACTTATTTTTATCTATCTTATTTCTCTCTTCCATATTTCCATCCACCCTATTTATTTCTATCATGCCATAAACAATCATTTTGGTCTTTGAAAGTGTAAAGTGAAGAAAACAGGAAACACACAAGAAGGGTTGAATTGTGGGTTTCAAAACCTTTTTCCTTTTTTTTTTTTTTTTGAAAATGTTAAAACAAGTGAAACAAATAAGGCAAGATAAAGATAAGGAAAGAGAAGCATGCAAGAGATTTTATACTAGTTCACTCAACCTGAGTTACGTCTAGTACCTTTGTATAGAAGGATTTTCTATTAACCAATCCTTGGTTATAGACAAGTATTCTTCCCAACCTCTATAGGCCTACAAAGGTGATCACTAGATCACTTACACAACCCAAGTATTCTTTTTATCACCAAGCCTCTCTAGGCTTTCACAACATAGACAAGTGTTTTTATAAATTTCTACTCATAGAATGAGGATATGAAAATATAGAGCAAAAACATGAAAACTTTGCTATGCAAAGAATAATAGAGTAAAGATATTTTAGTGCTTTTTCAAAGAGAAATTAAATTTCTTGCAGCTATCAATTCTTGTTCGTTACAACTCGGAGTGGTTTTGATGCTAGCTAAGGACAGGGTGAGACAGGCTCGCCTTTCTTCATGTCAATTGCTAAAACACCTCCGACTTCGATGGAGGAGCTTTTGAAGAAGGCAGAGAAGTATATCAACTACAAAAATGTGCTGGAGGCCAGGTAGATCAAAACGGCCGAGATTGCATCACAGAAGAAGAATCCGCAGGCTAAGGTCGACAAACTGCCGCATCATAAGGACCAGGATTTATATGAAAGAGGTTTGAGGTTTGAAGAATATACGCCGCTAAACACCTCTAAAGCCAGGATTTTGAACGAAGTGTATAACGTGTAGTTTGTGGAAGAAGGGATAAAACCCCCGAAGCTAATAAGAAACAGAGAGTCAGGAGACCAGTCTAAGTATTATCGGTTTCACAAGGCGACCGGCCATGACACGAATGAATTCTTTTAGCTAAAAGATGCGATTGAAGCGCTGATTAGATGTGGGAGACTAGACCGCTTTGTTAAGCAAATGGGGGTTGCAATGACAGAGGATAACGCCCCTCACCACCAAGGAGAGAGAGATCCAAAGCCTAAGGAGGGGACGCTCTCCACCCTGGAGAGATAGATCACCATGCCGACATAGTCTTGCGAGAAGCCATTCACCACCCTGTCATCGCGAGGCGATGTTGAGGTACACGCTATACGCCATTAGCCTCCCAGATGGTTGTCATACTAGCGCCCCACACAATCTACCGCCCATCCTCCTGCACGGAGTCACGAGATCATATACGTCATTACAAGCGGATTCTCCGGTGGAGGTTCGTTGAGCAATGTGAGGAAAAGGCATGCCAAAGAGGTAATGGCAACTTTTTCCGGGGTTCTTATTGGTGATAGCCCCGCGAAGAAGAAGGCCTCACCCTTGACTTTTGATGACTCCGATTATGCCAACGTTGTCCTAAACCACAATGATCCTCTAGTAGTGAACGCTTTAATGGCAAATAAGGAGGTTCATAAGTTGCTGGTGGACATCGGCAACTCTGCCGATGTTATGTTCTATGAGCTTTTCTAGAAGCTAAAGATTCCAGAATCCGAGTTGATGCCGTATAATGAGGACTTGATAGGATTTTCCGGACATCACATAACACCGGTGGGTTACATAAAGCTCCACGTGACATTTGGGAAGCCGCCATGCACAAAAACTGTAACCACACGGTTCATAGTTGTGGATGCTAAATCCTTGTATAATGCAATCTTAGGTAGACCGATGTTGAATGCATTAAGGGCTGTTATCTCGGTCTCGCATTTGGCTATGAAGTTTGTCAGCGATAACACAGAGGTAGTCAACCTTTGAGGTGACCAAAGGAAAGCAAGGGAATGCTACAATGAATCCCTTAAAGTCAGACGCAACCCCGAAATAGATTACAAGCCCAACCCCAGAGAAGGCGAAGTACTCCTGATAGAATTAGACTGCCGAGATGAGATAAAGAGAGATACTTGGATACCCTGTCTAAAGCCAAAAGGAGAATGCATTCTGGTTTCAGATTGAGAAAGAAAAGGATCAAGTCATGAAAATTGGAGCCGACCTAGACGAAAAAAATGAAGGAGGATCTATCGACTCTTATGAAGAATAATGTTAACTTGTTCGCATGGAAGCCGACAGATATGCCTGGGATAGATTCCAATCTCTTTTGTCATCGGTTAGAGGTTGATCCCTCCGTGAAACCAATATGCTAGAGAAGGAGAAAGATGGCCCTTGAGCGCCTACAAGAGATTGATAGACAGGTGGAGGAGCTGCTGAAAGCCAAATTCATTTGAGAAGTAAAATATACCACCTAGCTAGCCAATGTAGTGCTTGTGAAGAAGCAAAACGGAAAGTGGAGAATGTGTGTTGATTACACTGACCTAAGGACTCATACCCTCTGGCCAACATTGACAAGCTGGTGGATGGTTCATCTGGGTTTCGTTATCTGTCTTTCATGGACGCTTAATCCAGATACAACCAGATTCCTCTATACTTGGGCGACCAGGACAAGACGGCTTTTATGACTGAAAAGGCCAATTATTGTTATAAGGTGATGTCCTTCAATGTCGGGGCTACGTATCAGAGAATGATGAATAAAGTGTTTGAGGCACAGATAGGGCAGAATCTGGAGGTACATGATCATGAAAAGTGCCACCCTTTTGGCACACCTTCAAGACTTGCAGAAAACTTTCACCCAGTTGGAAAAATTCAATATGAGGCTAAACCCCAACAAGTGTGCATTTAGTGTCTTAGGGGGAAAATTTTTGGGGTATATGCTGTCTGAGAGGGGGATTGAGTTAAACCCAGAAAAGTGTCGGGCTATACTAGAAATGAAGAGCCTTTAGGGTGTGAAGGAGGTTCAGAAGTTGAAAGGGTGACTAGCTGTGTTGACAAGATTCATAGCCAGATTGGTACAGAACACTCTTTCTTTTTTCCAGATTTTAAGGAAGGGTAAACCTTTTGAATGGACATACGATTGCAAAGCTGTGTTCATTAGGTTTAAAAAGACCTTATCCTCTCGCCCCTTACTTACTAAGCCCGAGATGGGTGAAGAGTTATACTTATACTTAGCAATGGCCGACGAAGCTGTAAGTGTCGTGCTAGTACAAGAGATGCCAAAAGGAGTCGATCTACTTTGTAAGTAGAGCTTTCCAAGGACCTGAACCGAGGTATCCCAAGATGGAGAAGGTTGTGTTTGCCCTAGTAATGGCGGCTAGAAGGTTAAGACCATATTTCCAGTCGCATCAAATTATAGTGAGAACAAATTAACCAATCCGGCACATTCTACATAGGCCCGAGTTAGCGGGGAGGATGATAACATGGGCCATAGAATTATCAAAATATGGGATTCAGTACGAACCAAGGCAAGCACTAAAAGCCCAAGTGCTAGCCGACTTCATAACAGAGTTGACTCTAGCGGAGTCCTTATCCAAAGATTCGACCTGGACCCTTTTTGTAGACGGGTCGTCTAATGAGAAAGGAAGCGAAGCTGGTATACTATTGGAGTTTGTGGATGGCATTACGTTGGAACAATCGTTGACTTTCACGTTTCCCACCTCCAACAACCAAGTAGAATATAAAGCATGTATAGCCAGACTCATTATGGAAGCTGACATTGGCATCATGTCGTTGCGTATATGTAGCGATTCCAGTTGATGATCTTACAAATTAATGAGGCCTATCAAGCCAAAGAGTTGATATTGCAAAAGTATCTGGCAAAAGTTAAGACTCTCATGGTAAAGTTTAATAATATAGACTTTGTCTATATTCCCCAGGAGAAGAATCTTAGGGCAGATATTTTATCAAAGTTAGCTAGCACAAAGTCTTCCAGCAATAATAGGACGGTCATTCAATAGACAATCCACGAGCCTAATCTCGTGTTGGCAATTGAGGCAGAGCAGAGTTGGATGTCCTTTATTATTATCTATTTGAATGAAGGTGTTATCCCAAAAGATAGAAAAGAAGCAAGGAGGCTAGAGCAGTCCGTAGCCCATTTTTGCATAGTGAATGATAAATTATACTGGCATGGCTTCTCACAATCGTTGCTTAGATGTTTGAGAAAGTCAGAGTCTAAATACGTGATGATTGAGATACATAAGAGATGTTGCGGCCAACACATAGAAGGTAGAGCATTGGCTAAGAAGATACTCAGAGGCGGCTATTATTGGCTGATATTAGAAAACGATGCTAGAAATGCTCTTACATTCATTTGGCCCCCTCGGAAGATTTGAGTACGATTACTTCCCCATGGCCATTCATATGGTGGGGTATTGACATTCTAGGCCCCTTTCCCAAAGCTCCTGGTCAGGTTAAATATTTGGTGATAGCGATTGACTACTTCACCAAGTGGATTGAGGCAGAAGCATTAGCCACCACCACAGCGAGGAATGTGGAGAACTTCGTATTTTGATAGATTATTTGCAGGTTCAGAATACCAGATGTCCTAATGTCAAATAACGACACTCAGTTTACAGATAGGAGCTTCCAGGAATTCTTGGCCGGATTGAAAATCAAGCAGCACTTCACATCAGTTAAGCACCCCTAAACAAATGGACAAGCAGAGGCAGCAAGCAAAGTCATCCTGGGAGGGCTTAGATGGCGTCTAGATGAAGCGAAGTGGTGTTGGGTTGAGCAACTACCACATGTCCTATGGGCATACTGAACAATCCCCCACTCTTCCCCTAGAGAGTCTCATTTCCGCCTTACTTATGGCATGGAGGCAATGATGCAGAGATTGGAGAGCTAACATGGAGAGTGGCTAACCTAAGGCTAGAGGACAATGATGGATTGCTACGTTCAGAGTTGGACATAGTGGAAGAAAGGAGGGAAGTGGTCGCCATAAGAGAAGCTGCTTCAAAAAGACAGGTCGCGGCAAGGTACAATAAGAAGGTCGTGCATCACTCTTTCCAACCTGGTGATCTGGTCTTGAGGCGTACCGACATAGGAGGAAGAAATACCAGACAAGGAAAGATCACCGAGAAATGGGAAGGCCCGTACCAGGTTACCTCAAAGACTGGAACAGGTGCTTACGCCTTAGAGATGTTACCCAGGATTGTCGTCCCACGGACGTGGAATGCAAACAACCTCAGATGGTACTACAGTTGAGGCGTGATTGATAATGCTAGCTTTGATTTCTTAGTTATTTTAAGTTTGTAGTATAGTTGGACAGAGTCGCATACTATAAATTGTTGGTTTTGTAATAATTTTTGTCCCACGTGATTAATAAAATGAGAGTTTTCCTGCCATGTAAAGCTTAATACAGAGGTGAACGAATATACTAACGTTAAAAGGCTAATGCAAACTATCCCGTGTACATGGATTCACTCCAGCCGGGGTAGGAAGATTGCTAAAGAAGAAAAAGACTGTGAACTACTCCTGTGTACGTGGATTCGCTCCAGTCGGGGTAGAAAGATCGCTAAAGAAGAAAAAGATTGCGAACTACCCCTTGTACGTGGATTCGCTCTAGCTAGGGTAGGAAGATCGCTAAAGAAGAAGAAGATTGCAAACTACCCGTGTACGTCGATTTGCTCTAGCCGGGGTAGGAAGATCGCTAAAGAAAAAGAAGATTGCAAACTACCCCGTCTACGTGGATTTGCTCTAGCCGGGGTAGGAAGATTGCTAAAGAAGAAGAAGATTGTGAACTACCCCGGGTACGTGGATTTGCTCCAACCGGGGTAGGAAGATCACTAAAGAAGAAGAAGATTGCGAACTATCCCGTGTACGTGGATTCGCTCCAACTAGGGTAGGAAGATCGCTAAAGAAGAAGTGCATAAAGATAAAGCGTTCAACGAAGGCATGAAGAATAAAAGCGAACATACATAAAGCGTTCAACGTTCTGTTTCATGTTCTTTCATCAATTGGTTATTCCTCTCCGCTTGTATCTCTTTTTCCAATTGCCGCAAAAGCACACTCAAAGACAGGCGAGCCAAACCTTCATTAGCTAACTTAGGAATGAAAGAACTAGGCACTGATCTATCATTCCTACTCTTATGAACCCTAAAGCGAACATACAATGAAAGCGCGAAGAACAAAAACAAACAAACATTAGCGTTCAATGAAAGCACGACGAAGAAAAGCAAACAAACACGAAAGCATTTAGCGAAGACGCGGAAAGCAACCTATATATATAAAGCAAAGTACATATACCAAGTTGTACTCAACAAAGGAAAGCATCGAAACTTGTCAATTATATTCAATGTATTAACATGCGTACATAATCTGAAGAAAACTTAAACAAAAAATTACACAATAAATTGGCATCCCGGCAGTTCAATCTCCGGCGTTGGTAGCATCTTGAGGAACATCGACATATTCGGGTTCAGGATCATCACCTAGGATCACCATCTCGGTGAAAGGTGGGATAGTCGGCGTCACTTGCTGAGGTCGATATAAAGCTGTCTACAAGTTCCCTTGCGGCATCTTGCTTATCTGCTTGAGGCTTGGAATCGACCTCGGCACCTTGATGCTCTCCACTGGCTTCATCTTCCTCTACGTCATCTTCAGTGTCAAAATCAGCTACTGGAATGGCAGGATCCGCCGGTGTCATCTCATCATCTACGTTTGTATGCAAAACACCATCGATCACTTCATAGTCTGGTTGGGGGCATGCAAGGTCCATATTCCTTTGGAGGAGAAGTGTACTTGTTCCATTGTATTCTCAAAAGACTGCTGGACAAATTCAATCCAGTGGCAGTGCATCAAAGTATACTCCTCCTGGGAAGCTGCTATGTTGGCCTCTAACTCCCGTACCCCAGCCTCTAAATTTTTCACCTTGTCCTCAGAAGCCTGGAGTCAGGAAGATAGATCCATATCAAGCTCGGCATATTAGGCATCGACAGTAGACAGCTTCACCCGGAGATCAGCTTTAGTCTTAATTAACCGCAGTTTATCAGTTTTTTCTTCCTCCAACTGTCCTTCAAAGAGTGCATCTCCTCCTCCAACTCAATTGTCCTTCAGTCGGATTCTTCCTTTGCCATGCGTGCACCCTCCTCAGATTGTTTCAACTGGGATATGACTGCATCTTTCTCTGCCAAGATGTCTAGGGGATTCTAGTTGCTAAACGCCTCCCTCATCAGCACGTATTGTGAATAACCATGGAATATATGGCTGAAGAGGGAGGCTAGTCCATCAAGCCCGTCTCGCATGGCTCCCAGTTCCCCTTTCATGAAGCTCACTTCAGCAAAAATTTTATTTTCAAAGATCGCTGCCTTCCTGGTCAAAATATGTTCGTCCACCAGCTCCACCTTCGAGAGAGAAGGCCGACCATCCCGACGCCTCTTCGCCAGTGGCACCCTCTCTGGTAGGTCGTCGGTCACTACCCTTTTCCCTGAGGCAATGTCGACAAGAGCAACTCCAGTAGAGACGGTCTTAGAAAGCTCGACTTGTGGCACAACTCCTACAGATGTGACCTCGGCGGCAACCAGCCTAGTGAGTGTAGGCACACCCCGATCCCTGACTTCCCTAATCACTATCCCCTTTGTCGCCGTTGGAGCCAGGGGGGAGGGGGGAAGCACCTTTGTTTGCTCCACCACCTTAGCCTTCCCTTTGGCCCTCCTTGATTCTTTAGGTTTAGTCGCCTTATCTTGTTGGAGGGCCAAGACGAAGTCGTCCATTTTTTATTTCACCATCGTATCTGCAAGAAAACATGAACCCGGTCAAGTTATGCACAAAACGTCAAGACAGTCAAAAATAAACATGTAAAAAGTTCACATAAACAGACCAAAATTTTGGCGGTATTCAGAAGGAGTGGTGCCAATCAACCATTAGCAGGGGATGCAGTCCTACAAACTCTTAATCATAGCAGAAAAATGATTTCGGGCTCGAGCTTCCTCCAAGATCAAGTCTTTATCCCAGACCAAGAACCTTCTAGGGTTTAGGCAATAATGGTCATACGACCAGTATAGGGGAACCGCGGCTTGATAACGTTTTCCTCCGCTTCACTGACCATAAAAAATGCCTGCTAGCTCTCTGTGCAGGGGTGCAAAAAGAAAAATTTGTCCTTGTAGGAGTCTTGGAAAGGTTCGAGCAATGCTTGACCCCGAACGCTTCTAAACGAAACAGGAGAGAATTTATTATCGTAAGTCTGGCGGATGGGGGTGAAGTAGTATAAAAATAAATTCTGATTACAGACAACCTCCTCCCTGCTGCACAGACCTTTGAATGCCACCAGGAAGCCCCAAGAGTTGGGATGAAGTTGTGAAGGCGCGACATTCAGGAAGTTAAGAATGGACACTTGAAACTCCGTCAATCGCAGCCTAATTCCTAGTTGCTCAAAGAATATTAAGTACATGGGAAGGAAGTCGAGGTATAAATATCCCGCCGCTACAGCCTCAACCTCGTCCAGCGAGGTCCCCATGTTTTCTTTCTGGCCTTGCAAACATATGCGGCTATCATCCCCATGGGCAATCACGTCAAACGAAATTTCAGCTGTGCCCCGGCTTAGTTCGAGGTGACCCGCTAAAACATCTAAGGCTGCTTGGTTTAGGCATGAACGAGTCCCGACCACCTCCTTGTCAACCCAATCAATGTTCAAGCCGGTCGCGTCGTGATAGGCCTTAGGAGTAGTCTCCACGATCCTAACAATTTTTCCCATTTCCCTGTCAAAAATAATGGAAAAAGGGTTAGAAAGGGCCAATTGCGGCTCTAACTGCGACCTAACCCTGGCGTTGGGTTGCGCCGACTTTTTAACCCCAAAAGTGTCGCTCGATCCGGAAGGAATCCTCATTATATCTAGATATTGCACCCAGGCTTTGGCATACTCCAAAACCTCATCTGGGCCGTGTGGCATCCCTATGGCTTTTAAGTGACTTCGACACTTCTCTAAGACTTTCGGGCATATTATGATCTCTAGCAGTGAAGGTTGTTTTCGGTCAGCTGTCGTAGGGTGCTCATCAGCCCTCATTGCGGACCTTTGTCTACCCAACCTACCCCAAACCGCTACCCCCCCCCCCCCCACGTGTAGTTGCAAAATCAGCCGATGAACCGGCACCATCGGCGACACCCTCCTAACTACAACGACCGGTCTG
Source organism: Spatholobus suberectus (assembly GCA_004329165.1). Taxonomy (NCBI): domain Eukaryota; kingdom Viridiplantae; phylum Streptophyta; class Magnoliopsida; order Fabales; family Fabaceae; genus Spatholobus; species Spatholobus suberectus. The sequence goes on from CM014730.1 coordinate 23,010,134, forward strand.
ATAGGACAAAGGCACTGCCGCAGACTGAAAAAGCCAGTTATGTTACTGTCAATCCTTTAGGAAAGGATACTCATATTGATATCCCAAATCAGTGTGAGTTATATGTAGATGAGCAACCTCTCAAGTCTCTACTTAGTGACCATTGGGAGAATTTGTAAGTTGGGGTCCACCATATACCACACCACCTTATAGCATGATATGGTGAGGGTGGTGGTTGAACAAGTTCAAGATGAAAATGCTCAAGTCCCAATGCCCACTGACAAGGTGCAAATAGTGGGGCAGGCCCCTAATCATTTCATTCATTGGTTGAGATGACTTATGAAGCTTGTTTCAGCCCAAGTATATTCTTTGCTTATGTTTTTCTCTATTTACAATTGAAATAGCTTAACCGTGTTTACTAACCTTACTTGTCTTTGTTATTTAGGATGTTGAGTGATCAAAGAAAGATGTTCCACCTAAAAGGTTGGAACCCATATCTAATCTAGTTGACTGCCTATAGGACTAGAAAGATGAAGAGTACGTATCCTGTATAGGTGGAATGGGATGCCACTATATTTGGCACACAATCTAATGTCCCATTGTGTATATCTCAAAACAACATATTGGAAATAATAACAGGCGATTAATGCTAAACATCTCAATTCTACAATTATGGTCGATGTAAGTACATTTAATATCTAAATCACTTAATTTTTTTAATTAAGTATCAAATTGTTGTAATTAACATTTATTTTAGTATTTTAGGTATATAAAT
>CM014730.1:23015887-23160887 GCA_004329165.1 Spatholobus suberectus
TACCTACTTCTCCTTTTTCCCATTTTCTCCCTTGTCTCTGATGGTGACCTTCACCTCAGGGTCCTCATTGGTGTTCTCGTTGGAGATGTACAGGATCTCCATGGTGTTGGTGACCCGGCACAACACCTTCTCGTTGGCACTATGCGCCTCGCCCTCCCATATGAGCGTCACACCAATTTCGTACCTAGGGATCACCTTCCCCTTGCGGATGTTGGTGTTGTCAGGTCATTCTACCATAATCCAGCATTTGTCGCCCTCACCTAACTTCTCCATGGAATGATGGAATATGTGAAGTGTTGTGTTGTGGGAGGGTTGAAGGAAAGGGAATGGTGTTACTAATAAATGGTTGAGTTTGGTGGGGAGGGTTAAGGTGTTTGGAAGATTTAGAACGTAAGAGTACTCTTCCACTGAAGTAGGAATGCACAAAAAAGAAAAGGGAAATGTGAATGTGATTTCGGGGTGAGGATCAAGGAAAGATCTAAAAGATAAAGGGAAAAACAAGTTAGGACTTTCTTTCAATACTTACAGTTGTAGGCTTATACTCTATCATTTTCATGAAAATGTAGGCCTTAATTGTTTTTTGTAGTACCTATACTATCTGCTCCAATGCTTGCTTTACTATGTTTTGTGTAGCCTACTTCACGATTGTTCATTCAACCATTGCATTGCTTCAAACATCCCTCATCAACCAAAACAATTGAAATCACATATGCACACCACCTCACCATTCGCACAAAACACTACACCTATTACCCTCATTTTCTTTGCATTATTTTTGCATCCATTGTAGTCTGAAGCATCTATTTCATGATAGCACCGTTGAATGCAAACTTGAAACAATGATTGAGGTTGCCTGTGCATTTTGTTTTTCTAAATTTTTGTTGTATAAAAAAATGTTGATGCTACAATAAAGAAGACAAGGGCATTTTTGACATAAAATTTCATTAAAAAGCATGTGCGACACCTATGATCCATTAGGGCTAATGAATTTGATGTTGCTAAACACTCAAAGGGTTACGGTATAACAAATCCCAAACAATTAAGGAGTCTTTTGTAGATCTTGAAAAACATAGGGGTATCGAGCGTAATCTGCAAAAACACAGGGGGTCCGAGTGTAATTTACTCTATAATTAAATAAGTGATTATGTGTAAAATGACTAATTAAGGCATGATTAACATGGAAAAGTGTGTTAATCATTTCTCTAAATGTAGATGACACTTAAAAAAATTAATTTGGATAGTTAATAATAATTCAAGAAGTTTGAGATAAATTTTTTCGCTTCCAAAAAATTTCATTTGTTAAGTATCAGATATTGGATTAAAATAAAATTATTTTAACTACAGTGACAAAATTAACTAAAATTAATAACAAATTAATTCCATAAGTCCTTTGACTACTTTCTTACTTTTATAGTGTAATCTTACACCATCTCAATCTTAGTGGAAATTTTCTACTTAAACTTACACACAGAATCATATATTTATTTTATTCAATTTTCTCAACTAAAATTATATTTTCACTTATAATTATTTTCAATCAAGTTTTAAATCACAGATTAAGAAATATCAGGTGTTACAATCTTTCCCAACAAGACAAATTTCGTCCTTGAAATTTTGCTTACTTGAAAAAAGATATGAACATCATTCCTGTCTGAACTCTTTCTTGAAATCTTTGAGCAATCTCATCTTTCTGTTGCCTAATTAAGGTTGTTTTCCTTCTAGGTTTCTCAATCTCTTGGCTTCAAACCTTTTCAGGGATCATTGACTAGTTTGACCTTAACTTGTATTGTACAAAACCTTTTAGGCATAAGAATACATTTTAAAATGGACTTCTTTGATTTGTGAAGACATGAAACACAACACACGAAAAAGAAAGAAGCATACATCTTGGAAAAGGTTTTTTAGACTCATTCGAAAAGGGAATTAGGCACACACACACACACACACACACACCTAAGTATATGTGTGTGTGTGTGTGTGTAGATAGAAAGAGAGAGATGAAAGACAATCTACTATTTCTGAAGTATGAAGACAATACATCTAGCTTGAAAGAAAATGGTATGTAGTTATTTAGCAAATAAGGGGATGATTTTCTAAAAGAAAGATTTAGATTGTGTTTGGAGGAATGTAATGGAGTTTTCATTCTGGATTTCATAGCCCTACTTACCCCTTAAACAACTATGACTCTTTGAAATACATAGCTTTAGCCTCCCCAACTCCTTTTCTTGTAATCTGACCTTACAGGGCCATACAGTACTACTCCTACCTTTGAACCAAAGTTGGTATCAGTGGGGAATCCTACTAAAGTTGATATCCTTTCTTGATTCCCTAAGGGATCCTAATACAAGGCCTTATCGAGCTTTCCAAGGTTTGAATTCTAACAGGAAGAGAAACAATGTTGACAATCAAGGAACAAAACCATCAAAAAGTTTCAAAATGAGTTTATAAATGGAATCAAGGATGGTCAATCTAAACAAAAGCAAATGACTGACAGAAATTCCTCAGACTATTTCTAATTATTAATAAAAGGAGTGGTCACATCATCCAAAAAGATGAACAATGTTGAAATGTTACCATATTTTTGAAATGGAATCAAAGGAATTAATTTAACCAAAAGGAACAATAAATAACTAGACTAATGGAATTGTAAAAATACATGGGGCAAATGAAGTCATGTCAAGATTGGTTAATATTTAACTGGTTCAAACTTGTCTATCGATAATGCCTTTGTAAAAATGTCTGCAACTTGATCTTTTGTTTTGCAGTACTCAAGCTAAACTTGCTTAATCACCTCTACTTCTCTAATGAAGTAATATTTAATAGGTATGTATTTTGTCCTTTGATGATGGACAGGATTCTTCACTATTGCTATAGCTGATTTGTTCTCGCAATAGATTATAGCAGGTCCTCCTTATTGTTCACCCATTTCTTCAAGTATTCTTCAGAGCCATATTGCTTGGCTTGTAGATTCTGCAACTGCCACATACTCTGCTTCTGTTGTTGATTGAGCAACTATGGCTTGCTTTTTAGATGCCTAGGAGAATACTCTTGATCCTAGTGAAAAGGCATATCTTGAAGTACTCTTCATGTCATCTATTGATCCTGCCCAATCACTGTCAATGTAGCTAGTCAGCCTTGAGTTGGTGATGGTTTTGTACCTTATACCAAACTCCTTTGTGCCTTGTAAGTATCTTAGAATTCTTTTTGCTGCTCTATAGTGAATTTGACTTGGCCTCTGCATGAATCTTGATAGAAAACTTACAGCATACATGATGTCTAGTCATGTGGTTGGGAGATATAGTATATTCCCAATCAAACTCCTGTAGTGTGATGCGTCAGCATCTAGTGCTCCATCTTCCCTTTTTAGCTTCTCGTTTATAATGAGTAGAGTACTCACAGGCTTGCAACCATACATCTCGAATTTCTTCAATAGTGGTTCAATGTATTTCTTTTGAGATATAAATATTCCTTCCTTTTGTTGTCTTACCTCTATGTCGAGGAAGCCAAGATCTGTCATCTCAAATGTCTTCATCATATCTTCTTTAAAATCATTCATTGCCTTCATATTGTTTCCTGTGTAGATAAGATCATCTACATATAGGGAGACAATGAGAGTATTATATTGACCTTAAGTCTTGACATATAGTGTTGGCTCACTCTTGCTCCTCCTGAATCCTTAATCAATGAAGTACTGATCGATTTTGCTGTACCATGTTCGGGGAGCTTGCTTGAGACCATATAAGGCTTTTCTTAGTCTTAGTACCTTGCCTTCATTGCCTTTGCTAATGAAGCCTTATGGTTGCTCAACATAGATATCTTCTTCAAGCACTCCATTTAGAAAGGCAGATTTGACATCCAATTGGTAAATGCTCCAACCTTTTTGTGCTACAAGAGCTATTAAAGCTTTTATTGTATCTAGGCGAGTAACTAGAGCAAATTTTTCATTATAGTCAACTCTAGGTTGCTGTGAGTAGCCTTTAGCAACTAATCTACCCTTGTGCTTTTGTATGGTACCATCAGGATTGAGCTTTGTTTTGTAGATCCATTTTACTTCAATAATGTCTTTTCCGCATGGACAATCTACGAGCTCCCAAATATTATTCTTTTCGATCATTTTAATTTCTTCTTTCATTGCCTTGACCCATACTTCTTGCTTTGATGCTTCTTCATAGCATTCAGGGTCAAGCATAGGCATGTTGCAAGTTTCATATATATCCACTAACGATCTTACTCGTCTTGGAGTAGACTCTAGTGAGGAATCTTGTTGTTGTGGAGGTGGAGGAAGTGTACCTGGATCCCCTGCTACTTCCTCAGCTTTTTCTTGAGGTTGTTGCTCTAGAACGGGAATGTTATTTTTCATAACTTTTTCTTCTTCCCAATTCCAAGCAGTATTTTCATCTACCTCAACATTCCAACTGATGGTGAGCTTCTTTGTTTGCAAGTTATAAACTCGATAGCCTTTTGACTGTGTACTGTACCCCAAGAAGATGCCTTGTATAGTCTTGTCTTCTAGCTTATATCTCTTTTCATCGGGAACGTGTATGTAGCAAATAGATCCAAATACTCATAGGTGTTTAGCTGATGGCTTTTGCCTACTCCATGCTTCAATAGGAGTTTTGTCTTGTACTGCTTTAGTAGGACATCTGTTGAGTATATAGATTGTAGTGTAAATGCTTTTGCCCAAAAAGTTGTAGAGAATATGCGACGGTAAGTTATCGCTCTATGCCTTCATCTTCACAAAACTTATCAAACTCGTGTGAGCTGTACTCCTTGCCTCAATCACTTCTAAGTACCTTTATATGTTTCCCACTTTGCTTCTCGACGAGAGCCTTAAATTTCTTGAATATTCCAAAAACTTTTGATTTTTCTTTAATGAAGTATACCCTAGTCATTCTAGAAAAGTCATCAATGAAAAGGATGAAGTGCCTATTGTCGTTGAGTGAGGGTGTCCTCATCGGTCCACAAATGTTAGTGTGGATCAACTCTAACACATCTTTAGCTCTCCATGCTTTGTCAGATAAAAATGGTAGTCTATGTTACTTTCTGAGAAGACATCATTCACAAGCTTCATTGCTTTCTTTCAGGCATGGCAGGTCTCTCAGCATATTCTTTTGATATAATAGCTTCAAGGCATAGGTGTTAAAGTGGCCAAATCTTCGATGCCATAGCTATGAATCATCAACTTGGACTTTCATGGCAATGTTGGTAGTATATTTGAAGCTTATCGGGAAACTTCTATTTCTTTTTTCCATTTTAACTTGGGCTATCTCCCGCCTTTTGTTATAATTATCATAGATTGTGCATGTATCTCCTTCAAAATGTAGAGCATAGCCTTTCTCCATCATTTGGCCAATGCTCAAGAGATTTTATCTAAGATTGGGAACAAGTGAGATGTCTTTGATGAGTCTCATACCTTTCTTTCTTTCCACATGACAAAGCCTTTGCTTTTGGACTCCACCATGATGGCATTTCCCAGTCGAACTTTTACTTTGACAAAGTTATTAATTTCCTTGAAAATGCTCCTATCTTTAGCCATGTGATTACTGTAACCGCTATCCAAGTACCAACTTCCACTTGTTTTGTTACTGGCATCTTGGGTAGCATAGAAAAGATGTTGCTCATTATCATGCTCTTCAACAAAATTTGCTCAATGCTTGTTTTTGTTGCGGCAGTTGTTCTCCATGTTACCAAAATTCTTACAGTACTGACACTGTGGCTTTCCACGATGCCAACAGTCTTTCTCAAAGTGACTTGTCTTCTTACAGATGCCACATGGAAGATATTTATCTTGATTGGTCTTAGAGAAACTTCTAGAATTTTCTTTATTTCTAGAAATTTCTCTACTATTTTTCTTTTCTCCATATTCTTTATTTTGAGACCTTAATTTGAGCTTTGATTGAAAGGCATTTTCAACAGAATCTACATCATGCCTACTCAATCTTTGCTTATATGCTTCAAGAGAGCCCATTAGTTCTTTCACCGACATGGTAGACAGATATTTGGTTTGCTTAATCGTGGTCACAATAGCATCATACTTATGAGGAATAGAAATTAGAATTTTCTCAACAATTCTTTTGTTAAGAATATTTTTCTCATATGCTCTTATTTGAGTAACTATTTCTTTTATCCTAGAATAGTAATCTTTTACAGTCTTAGACTCCTTCATTTTTATCAATTCAAACTCACATCTTAGAGTTTGAAGTTTAACAACACTGACCTTGGCATTTCCTTGAAACTCCTCCTGTAGTGTACTACATGCTTCTTTAGCACTTGTGGCATGGAAAAATTGTTTCAGTTACTGCTTGTTGTAAGATAAATAATGTCCTTGAATCCTTCTGTTTGTTTTCCTTTAGCTCCTTCTTCTGAGCTGCAATTAGAGTAGAAATGTTTGCGGGAGTAATGAATCCATCTTCTATAATATCCCATAAATCCTGGGAGCAGAAAAATGTCTTCATTTTAATGCTCTAGAAATCATAATTTTCTCCAATAAAAATAGCGGCAGGAATAGATGAGGGTTGAATAGTATTGGCCATTGCTTAAGGAAAAATTATGGGATTAGTGAATATAGTAGGAGTTTTTTTGAAGGTAGTTGGATAATTTCTCTACGCCCAGTAGATGATCAAATATAGCTCTGATACCACTGTTAGTTTTAGAAAAATATGTGGAAAGCTGTTGAATGATATAGAAGTAGTTGATAGAGAATGATAGTAATGTTTTATTTGATTTGTGGAAGTGTTTTGGAAGTGCTTGTTACAATGCAAAGATCCATTGCCTATTTATAGGCATACAAAGAAAGTTTTAGAAATATCTAAACTTTATTGTTCTAGAGTTTTCTTCACTTTTCTCTTAACTTTTCTACTTTTTCCTATAGCTACATTTTTATAAGTTTCTAGATTTTTCTAAATGCATTGTGAATATTTTACAAGAGTATTCTAGAATGTTCTTTGCTTTTTCATATACATATATTAGCACTACACTCTTCTAGAAATTTGTAGCAATTTCATCAAATATAAATAAGTAATAAGTCGCAACAATAAATTGGATAAATGTATTTAAAAAATAACACCTTCACTCAAAAGAAAGTAGTCTTATATAATACAAAAGGAACAATGACACTGAAGGAAAATAGATAAAAAGATCCTAGTTTCCTAGTAGATAATAATAGTAAAGTCACTAATATATCATAGACTAAACAAAAAGGTAACTTTGCCTCAAACAACAGTACAATTTAAGGTTCACTAGTCATAGTGCCATCCATTTGAGTAAGGTCCTTGATCTAATGATTCTTGGCTCCACTTGTGGCAAAGGCTCGACCTACTGCAGTTTGCCTCACTACTCTTACTGTGTTCACTATAGGCTTTGTTTTGGGTCATATTTGACAATCTTTTGCCGCCCTATGTCTCAAATGCCTACAACTGAAGCAGACCTTGTCCTTAAGAGGACACTAGTTAGCTTAATAAGGCTTTCCATACTTTTCACTCCTTATGTTCCAAGTCTAAGGTGTAGCTGGGATGTTGTTGGTAGCTAAGCTCCCAAACTTCTATTGTTGATGCTTGTGATACTTTTGCTAATTTTGTGGTCTACTATAGGATTTCTTTTGGTAATGCCCATTTGTTGTTCCAAGTGATTCGGCTCTTTGCCTCTCATGACCTTATCCTTGCTTTCTAGCTTCTCCACATTCTTACACTTCTCAACTAGTTGACTTAGTATTGAACTTACAAGGTTACATACAAATGAGTGTTCTAATCTTTGCATAAGTAATTATTTTGTTATTTGATGATCAAATTAGAGAATTTAATTTAATCAAAATAAATAATTTTTAAGTGAAATATTAATATATTTTTTGCTAGCACTAAAAATATAAATATAAAAGAAAGCAAGGCAAATTGAATTTGGTGCATGTGTTAAGACCTCACATTGGACTTAGTCAAGTTTGTTTCAACTACCCTAAGATATAATTGTTGGCAACACAAACAAGATAAATCAATTATTGTTTAATGCATTTGAAATATAAGATAAAATGGAAAGAGTTGAAAAAAAATAAAGATAAGATCAAATCAATTTCTTACCAAAATGGCTCAATGGTTCCTATTTGATAGAAATAGGGGTGTTTTGTATACTCTAAAAAAATGCACTCTATTAGACACATTGAACACAACATGTACCATCCCTCTTTCTTCTTTTATTTGCACACATCAAATATTTACAAAAGGGTTGCTTTGTTTTTATTTTGGTTCCACTCATCAAAGAGTTGATACTAAAGGTAGGTCTTCGAGTGGATACAACATAGAGTCTTCACACAATTGAGGAAAATTTTGATGCTTCAAGAACTGATATCTGGGTACATAATTTTAAGTTTCCTTTTTTTTATTATTAATGTAGTATATTTTGGATACAAAATAGACCCTTTTATTTCGCTATACATGTTATGAACATTGTCTTTATTGGACAAGAGAGAGAGAGAGAGAGAGAGTACTTCGGAGTTGAGGATGATGGATTTGGCTCTTTCTTCTTTGTAATGGGGTCCCTCTCTTGAACTACAAGTCTTTTTGTCTCTCCAAAAAGTAGCTCAAGTGATGGACGATGGGAGAGAGAATAAACTTAACAAATAAAAATAGAAAGATTTTGTTGTTGGTAACTAATAGAGTTAAATATGCAAAAACAAATAAATATACTTCAACGATTTAAATTTGTTTTTAGAAAATGGGTATTTTTGGGAAAAATACCTAAAATATAAAAGAGGGTATGTTTAGCATTTAAGGAGAGTGTTTTGCCTAAATGAAAATAAAAAAGATAGTTAAAATGCTTTAGACTTTGACCCAATTGGGACAAAAAAATTAGAAGGAATTAAATGGCCCATTAATTCAAGCTTGGATTGGCCCAAAAATGAGGAGAAATAATAAAAATAAAAACTAGAAAGGCCTGAAAATAAATTTGGGCTCGATTGGTTTAAAAGTAGAAAATAAAAGAGTGGTAAAAAAAATGTTGGGGCTTTGACCCTATTGGAAAATGAATGTGGTCAAAAACATTTTCAAAGTATTATTTACCTAGACAAAGTGGGTTTTAGAACAAAAATAAGAGGAAAAACAAAATACAAATACAAATAAAATGAAAGTGAAAAATAAAAACAATGGTAAAAGGATAAAATTGAGTGTTCACAATATATGTGTGTGTGTGTGTGTGTGTGTGTGTGTGTCTAACGGCATTAAGTTAACTGTTGACATGGCTAACAAATTGCCACATCATCATCTGCCACATGTCATTTTCGTTCCACATGGCCTAGTGGTGCCATGTTAGAGGGATTGAAACCAAACCTTAACATTATAAAAGGACTAAAATTAAACTTTTACATAAAGGGACCAAAAACATTTTATCATATTTATATACATTAATCCTTAGGTAAAATAAAGAGAAAAGACACTACACCAAATGTGCAAATAAATAACGACATTTAGAAAGTGCTTTTAGGAATAAGCTTTTTCTAAAACACGTGAAGCTGTAAGATAACGCTTATTTAAAAAACTGCTTTCTAATGAGCATACTAAGACAACAGTTATTTAAGTAAGCGCCATTTAAATGCATATAATTTTTAAAAAAAAAGCCTTCAAAAAATGCTTCTCACATGAAGCGCTTACCAAATCATACCCCTCAAACAGCGTGTATGGGAGCCTCTCTTGCACTATTCACTCTCATTCCCAAATTTCAAACCCTAAGACAAACCACTCCTCGCCCCCAAATTTAAGACAAACCTCTTATATGTTTCATCTGTTGCTGTTAATGGGCCCATTGGTGGATGTAAGTTTTTTCAAAAGAAGTTGAATGGATTCTACTACTATATTTTTGGTTTTGATATCAAATGCTACATTTTTGTTTAATCTGCTTGGCATCTACGTCTCATTTATTTACTTCTCCAAAAATGGTTGATACTAGTTTTGTTTTGCTACTATTTAGACGTAGTTAGATTCAATACACAATTATAATAATTTCTTACCGTAATGTTAGCTAATTGCAAGTAGTGAAAGTACACTATTTTTGGTCCTTTGCCACCTTAGGATAAATTAGAACAGTTTCAATGCAAATGCTCCTCCAAAATTAGTGATATTTTTGCTTTGAAATATATTATTCTGGTTCTAAAGTAGATACTATCTAGTCTTGGGATATCATGAAATGGCTAACCAAATTGGATAATTGTTCTTCATATCTAAGTTTGAGATTACATAAGTTTGTTGGCGGTAGGTAGACTTTATGACTTTGCTTGATTGCACATCACAAATGTAAAAATCTATTCTTTACTCAGTGTTCTTAATAAAAGTGATTCATTGTCTTTTTTGCCATTCTTGTTTGAGATTTCACCCATGAAGAGACATTGTCATAACAAAGGGGTAGTAATATGTGCGATTGCTAAATGTCTGGCATTGGGTTAAAGTATATTTTTAAGAAAAGGTTGAATTAATTAATTAGTACCTAAACTATTTGAAAATTTTTAATTAGGTTTCTAAATTAAAAAAAATTGTAATTGGATCCTTGATTTTGTAAAATTTTTGTAACTGGATCCTTGATATGTTTATAGTGGTTTGAAACCGTAAAAAAATGATAATTTGTGACTATTTTAAAGACTTTAGGGACTCAATTATAAAAATTTTACGAAACACCCAATTACAAATTTTTTTAGTTTGGAGACCTAATTTAAAATTATCAAATAGTTAAAGGACCTATTGATTAATTAAAGAAACAAATTGTTCATCATAGAAATTGAAAATGGACTCTAATTTTTGGAGTGATCTGTGCTAAGCCTGAGCTCTTTCTGTATACCTCCAATTTAATGGCATTCAGTTATGATTTATTCTAATGTATTGGATTGCTACGCATTTATAGTCATATGGAAGAAGGGTGTTCATCTCAAATATGGCTGATGAATATTCCTTCTTTCAGCAATAAGAACTAAAAAGAACTGACTAGTTAAAAGAAGGGTCCTAAAGTCGTGAACTTTAACTGAGGATAGTTACCTTTTCATTCATGTATTTTGTGGATATTCAGAACGAACGATATGATCTCTTAATTCAGACTTAAGTGCATAACAGGAATATGCATATTACCACCTTTCAACCTTAAAAGCCTGAGCTTCCAAGATATTCCATTCTTTTCACTTTTCGGTACTTCTTTTCCCTTACGCTTCCACTCTCTAGATTTTATTTTATTTTTTCTTAAGCGACAATATTGCTGCACCAACACCAACAAGTAATCTAAGAAAACTAGCAAAAGGAGTGTTCCCTAACCAACAGAAAAAGACAGTGTAGAATAGATGCGATGCGTTTGCTGCAAGTTCTGCGCTAAACTTGAGGTTTCAATTCATTTGCTAGAATTTATTGATTTAATGATATTGACTCAATTGAGCTAACAATACATTATTATGCAGGAAATTGTGAAGGCAGTGATTGCTTATCAAAAGAAGCTGAATAGTTTAACATCTATGCCAAAGCCTGTGAAACTTAACAAGGAAATGGAGAACAAAAGGAAAATTATAGTGCGTCTGAACTTGAAGTTGGAGCAGAATTTCTCGAGGTATATGTTCCTGGTGTAATGGCTTGCAGGTGCTCATGTTGAGAAAGGAGATGCAATTGCTGTTTCGGATCCTGTGGAGCAGCTGAGGGCTAATGGGGGATGGGGAATTTGTGTGTCTGAATTCTGTAGATATTTTGGTAGAATTCTCCTTTTAAATTTGACACTTCTTAACTCTTCCAAGCATGAGCTTTTATAGTGTAATTGTTTAATGTTGTGTTTTGTATTTAATATATTTTGAACTTTATATAGATGATTCCTTAGTGTCAATGAGAGACTATGTTTTTCAAAAAATTGTTCTATTTATATATTATTGTTATTTTCTATTATACTAAATGTATGTAAATGTGAAGCAAACTACAATGTTACTCAAATAGCGCTTCCTTGAGAAAATGCTTAGACAGTGCTTCAAAATATGTTGCATAAGTGAAAAATAGGCGCTTTTTATATCACTTTTTTGTAGTTAGATTCATTATTATATTAATATTTGCAGCATTAATCATTAATTTAAAAAGAGATCATCAAATATGTTACACTTGCTTAACAACAACCTTAGGCAGAATAAAGAAAGAAGCCCAATATACCTTGAGTAGAAAAAGGGAAAGAATTTACCTAGTAGAGCCTACCAAAACAAAAGAAAGCTTTGCATGTTCACATCTTGATCTTGATTTTTGCAATTATTCTTTGCACCAAAGTATTACAATTTACCTTCTTTATTTTTCTCGAAGAAAAAGAGATAAGACAAGAGAGGTAAAGAAAGGTTTGTTTTAGAATTAAAAAAGTGTTTGAGATTTTTTTTTATCAACAAGGGAAGAGAGTTATATTGTTGAGTTTGGTAGTAAGAGAATGAGTTAGGTAAGAAAGATTATGCAATAACTAAGGTCTGAAGTACAAACTTATGATGAATATTTTCTAGATCTACTAGTAGTCGATCAAGCCACCTCTAAATGTGAGAAAATCATTAGTGCTATGCCCAATGATTGAAATCCCAAGATTGTGATTAGAGACTGGGTCATGTGATTGAATGTTCTTTGTGGCAATTTCTCTATCAAGTTTTGTGGGGATATTATTCTTTTATTCTTTGTTTAACTATTAAAGGAATATTTTCTACTTGGAATCACCTATACTTGTGGAGATAGTATTCTTTTATTCTTTGGTTAACTATTAAAGGAATATTTTCTACTTGGGATCACTTATACACACATGGCATCATTCAAGTAGTAAGGTGTGCGTTGTGTGATAAAATAAAAAAGAGCTTGGACCATTTATTTTTCTATTGTCATTTCTAAGATCGGATATAACAACTTTGCAAGAAAAAGTGAATAAATCATTTAAATCAACATTGAGACTTGAAAGAAAAAAAACCCTTTCCTTAAAACTTTAACACACATTTTCCATACAACTATTTTGGATGGTAGCTACATAAGTAGTCACATGTCTTTACAACTTATGATACCTTTTTATTCAGCAAAAGGAAAAGTCACAATAACATTTGTGCCGCACAATACAGCTACATGCTCGGTTCTTGTGTAGCCACTTATTACTTAGTAGTTTTAAGAATGCATTTTAAATGATAGACCTGATCCACTTAATTTTTCTTCAATGATTTTGGATAATTTTTCTATCATAGAAGGGGAAAAATAATTTACCCAATCCCCTATTTCTGCCTTTCTAAAAAAGAACTTATTCTTAAAAGTTTTGATTTCAAAATTTATTATTCCAGATTTATTCACTTCCAAATCCTTCATCTCCTCAAAGCTACATAGCTTGATTATGCTTTCAATCACTCCATTACTTTCTTCCTCCTGAGTGAAAGGACAGCCCAAAAACTCTGCAGCTTTTTTCACGTGAAAATTGACATCCTCTTTAAGATCCTCGTACTTTAAGAATAGGACTTTGTTTGGTCTAGCTATGCTCTCCTTCCAGTAACCTAACATATGACTCCACCATGGACCAAACTCAATTATCCCATTGCAATACATTTCAAAAGCTTCCTCCAGTGTTAATGCAGGTAAAGGCTCCACCTGAATTTTATTAAAAAAAGTCCATGCCGAAACAAAAATGTCAAATGGGTTCCTACAAATATAAACTATCCTACAATTAGACTCTCTGATGGACTTGGCTAATGAATGGAATGGAGTGTGAGTACCAAAAAGTCTTGGCTCAGTCATGTTGGATAGGTGAAGAATTTGTTCAGGGATATTATTACCATGAAACATATAAAGGGGAGGCACAAGTTCATGAGGATTGGAAGTAAGTAATGGATGGTTCTCTATGGAGGAGAAGCGTTGGTGATTAACAATGGCAAAAGTAAGGGCTTTCAACCATGTAGTGCCTGATTTTGGAAAGCTGGCAACAACAACATCACTGTCTTTTGGTTGAAAGTACTTTCGAAAAATATTTATTTGTTGAATAAGAGTTGATGGGCACCAAAATTCTTGAAATAGATAGAGATAGGGAAATGCCCAACCCTTCTCTTCGCGGAGGGAGAGAATTAGCTCGTCTTCTTCATTTGCTTGTTGCCCACCCTTTGAAGCCATTGGAGTAACTAGAATGTGATTGCTAATTTATACCAGTTGTAATTGGATAAAAATTCAGCTTTCCACAGGATAGCTTTTATAGCATCAACCAGTGGTTCAAGTTGAAGAAAATAACTGAATATTTTATACATGTGGGGCATGAGCGCATTTATTGTTTTGACAAAAGATGTTTCAATTTACAACCAATGAAATTTTACAAGTATCCATATTTCTGGATTTTTACTTTTCAGTTTATCGAGATTTTTTTGGCTTGTGGATTGGAAATAAATACTATTTTATGTTGAAGTTATAGTGAATATAATTTATAATTTGGGTTGCAATTAATGCAGTTATTGAACCAATAAAAACATTAGTTTAATATTCAATGGTTCAATATTAATTGTTATCGAACCATTGAATGCCATTTAATGTGATTTGATCAATTTTCTAGCTTTGTAGGTGAATCTCACGTGCTTAAAGTGCTTTGATTACGTTCAATTGACCAAATAAACCAATTTGAATATAGTAACTTCAATCTAATTTTTAGGTAATTTCGGTAAGCCCATAAAACTTGAGTCAAAGTTTCATATCAATTTTAGGCTTTCGACCTATAATTTTTTTAATTAATCCAATAAGGATTTATTACGAGCTTCAACTTGACCATTAGCATGAGCATAATATGGAGTTGAAGTACTTAGCTTAATATTTCTCAACTTTTAGACCGGTAAACAGTACATTGTCAGTTGTACTGGTTTCTCGATCACCAAATCAAAAAATAATATATATATATATATATATATATATATATATATATATATATATTTCTCAATAAAATTACAAATAAAGTAAATTTAAAACAATTTACTTAAAATAATAACTAAGGATAGAAACTAATATTATGTTAACATATATTTGAATTAATATTTGACTGAATTATTATTTTCAAATCAACATTTAACTAAATTAATGTTTTTAAGTCAATATTTGAAATTAATGTTTGACTACATTAATATTTAAATTAATATTTTTCTATTAAAATATAATAAATTGATATTTAAAATTAATATTTGACTAAATTCATATTTGAAATGAATATACTTTAAATATTTGACTAAATTAATTTAATGTTAACACACATTTAAAATTTTCTATTTTAAAATTTTAAATAATAATAAAAATAATAAATTTTTTAAATAACAAGTAAATGAGATATAAAACATAAAAAAAATGAAACCACTAATATTTGTTATGAAAATCATGAATTCCTTTTTGCATTCAAATATTCAATCATGGTGCGTAGATATTGAGATGCCGATCCATATTACACATTCTGTCAAACGAATGAAAATCACAGAAAAAACTTTCAAAAAACAAAAAGAGGGAAAAGATACAATGAGCATGGTATATAACACAACAACATAAATATTTTGACAAAATACATTTTACTTTTATTTTCTTCTTCATTAAAAAGAGAAAACTAGTTATGTACTGATAATGTAAAGTAGTTTTATATTATCATCCAATCACAAACCACCATTTATTGTAAGTTTGTTGACTTTTATAATAACTACTTTAAAAGTCATATCAACAGTGGTTTTTGATTAGTTGATGGTGTAAAACATTTTACATTGACAGTATATAACCATTAAATTCATTAAAAAAAAGAACAGGTCATGCACTGACAGTGTAAAATAGTTTTACATACATTCAATTACAAACCAACATTGCTGTAAATATGTTGACTTTTATAATAAACATTTTAAAAGTCATATCAACGGTAATTTTTGATTAGTTGACAGTATAAAACTTTTATACTGACAGTGTAAGACCATTAAACTCATTAAAAAAATATTACTTTATTTTCATTTGTTTTCTATTTTCGAAAGATTTATATAGGAAATAGTATAAATAATAAAGAGTAAATTTTACAATTGTGTATACAAACATTAAAGATAGAATACAAAGTAAAATTAACCTTCGCACAAGTCCCGTCATTGCACTTTCAACATGTAGTGGGCAGGCCATTCTATTGCAGCCATAGCCCAAACTAGCGACGCCACAGTAATGTTCCATCACCTTGGTGCCCCCACTAAGGTCAAAAGCTGACATAACGCAGCTCAGCATTGTCACAAACTTGTCAGAGGCTTATAAAGATTATTTTGTTTTACGTTCTAGCCTATATGGGACTTCTAAATGCAAAGACATAAAATGCTAATCCTCTTTGTAATTACCACCAGATTTCGGAAATTTGATCTGAAACAAAAAAGTACACAGGGTTAATGTTCACTCGTGCTATTGATTGTGGGAGCTCATTTTCGCATATGCTAGAAAATATAAAGACAATAGAGATAGATATAAGATTGATCAAGGGTACTCTTGGTCTATGCACTTTTTTATTTTCTCATATCTTATTTAAGGACATAATTAACAGAAAAGAAAAGATTAAACCTGTTTTCTCAATGAAGATGGACATCACAAATTAGGGGTGTTTAAATCCAATTCAATTCACACAAAAAAATAAAAAATCACAAACTGATCTAAAAAAATCAAAAACCGATTGAAATTGAATTTCTTTGGATTGTTTTTATCATGTTTTTGCATAACTGATCAGTTCGGATCGATTTTAGTTGGTGTTTGTAAAAACCAAACCAATCCGAACCAAATTGATTTTTTTAATACACATACGTTATTATGTGTTTCACATGTAACTTCTATACGTTTTTTATGGCTTTTAGTGTTTCACCAATATTTTTATTATGTATTTTTTATGTATCCAACCAACATAGTAGAATTATATATACTTCTTTCTCCTTGGCTTTGTTTTGAATATATATGTTCATGTCTACTTAGACAAAAGATACCATGTTATAGAATAATTAATCGGTTGATTGACATGCTTGTTTTTTATGTTTATTTTAAAAATAATGCTCAATATTTAGAAAGTAATAGAAAATTAAAATGTCGGTAAGGATGTGTCAGAAAAACCGAATCATCCAATCTAATTCAAACTACATTTTATCGGATTGGAATTGGATCGGATTTCTTTCAAAAAAAACAATTCAAACCGAACCGATTTGCAAACTATTTTAATCTTTACATCAGATGACATTTTTGCTCAAAACCAATCCAAACTGCTCCCCGAATAGCCCTATAACAAATCCCTCGGTTTTGTCTTTCTGAAATATAGGTGCACGTTTTTCTATATTATATGCCTTCATCAATGACCCTATGACATAATTAAGGTAATGATATGCATATTCTTGCGTTGTATCTTTGCGCATAAACCAATGAAATTAACTATATTGTTTAGGGGAAAATGTCTATCTACGAAAGCAAGGTGCAAGACCAATGCCATCAAGTGTAGTAATACTAATTGCAATTATCTAACATAAAATTGGCAATGGGGTGGTCTTACAAGGCCAAAACGATGACATCCCAATCAAATGTGCTATGCTAGTTAATAGAGTTTGATCGCATGTCTTGCAGTCGTCATTGTGGACAAGGCCATGTTGTCCCATAACAAGCTTTATATCAAATGATGCACGATTTAAAAAAAAAAAAAAAACAAAAAACTAGAAGATAAAAAGATGATGGTCCAAGCACTCAATTCTGTACCCTTCAAAGTGCAGTAGCCTGTTACTTGTCTTCCCCTTCCACCAAAGTGTGAAGGGGGTATCCCAATACTTCCAGAGTTGTAAGCACCCACTGCCTTCAGGGCTTCACCTTGTGCCCTCTGGGTTCTCAGGGAGCCACCATTAGCCATTATGATGAACCATGCACACAAGGCTACCACCATAATGCACTAACTGGTCAAGACAATAGGCATTGCCAAAGCCAAATGTTGTTCCATCACCTTAATGCCCCCACTTGGGTCACAAGCTAGCGCTACCTAGCTCGGCATTCTGTCCAGTTTGTCAGTGGTTTATAAAGACTAAGTTGTTTCATGACCTATCCGGTGTAGGACTTGTAAATGCAAAAACCAATGGGAGGCTAGGTTGTTTTATTATTTCACCTTTTCCTTTGCAACTATCAGGTAGAAGGAAAGGATAATTCAAATTGATGGTAGAGAATGGATTTGAATGTAATGGAATGTGATGGATTAGAATGGAATGGAATATAAATATTACTCCATTGTTTGAATATTTTATAATTAATCTAATAATTTTATTTCATCAAGTACATCCCAAATTTAGGAGGAGGAAATTAAGGTTAAGTAATAGAGTGGATCGTGATTTATCTTCTTCCATTATATTTTATTCTTATTTTTACAAACCAAACAATGAACAACTTCTCTTTTCATTCTATCCCTCTCCATTTCACCTTCTACTACCAATTAGTCCAAACTTAGCCTTAATGTGGGGAGCACAAAGTAGGTTGAAACATCTCTAGGATCCTAACTAAGCATGTCCACATCTTGCAATTTGCATAAATTGGGACAATATGTTTACGAAAATTCCAATATTCATGGACGTACATCACAGCTTTGCACTAATTGATTTTGCATAGGTATTTGAAAGTTTTAATAAGGTCCTTCACAATTCTACTACTTTTTTTTTGAAAAAAAAAAGGAGTTTTTCCTAAACTCTTCTAGTGAATAAGATAATTAAGTTTTATGGATCAAACATAAAATATCGTACACACACATATATATAATAAAATTTGTCTCTTTAATAGCATTAAATATAAATATATCCCAATACAGTTAAAGTAACAATTATGAACCAACATTAATTGAAAATCAACATCTTTTGTTACATTTTCTCACATTAATTTTTATGTCTTTAGCATAGGAAGTTAATTTATGTCAAAAGACACTCACTTATCTCTATATGATGAAAATATTAATTAAATGGTTGTCCTTTCAAAGCGAATAACATTGATTATGTAACACTCCTACTTTAACTTTGTAATTATTTTCTAATATTTATAGATTTATTTCTGAAAAATCAGAAAGGAATCTCAAAATTCTGCTTCTCACCATTGTATTTAGAATTTCAAGAACTACTTAATCGTGATTTTTAATAATTTTTTCGAGTAAGATCTCGAAAAAATGAGAAAATAACAATTACGTCTTAATTTCTCAACATAAAAGGCTAAGATGAAAAAGAGATTCAATTGACAATAAAATGTCAATTTAAGCTTGAAATCATGTTACATATATACAAATATAATTTTGAAAATTTTCTAGGAATTTTTTGAAGTTCCTGTATAAATTGATTAAAATGCTCCTAGTTGTCTACTAAGTCAAACCAGTATTGGTTTGACATTTAAAAATGGAAAAAATGATAATCTCAGTTCAATTTTAGGTAAAATATTTAATTTTAGAATTTTCATAAAAATTTGGTATTTATTGAATTAAAATGAATTTAATATAAATTTTTAACTCAAAAATACTAAATAAATAAATAAAACTTCAAAAAAATCAAAAAAAATCAAAAAAATTAATTTTTATTTTTGAAAATTAATTTTAAGCATAAAATAATGTGTATGTCAAGTTTTATATTAAAATTCATTAATTTAATGTTATAAACTAATTTACTAAAGTTTTAGTAATTTTATCTGTTCCAGTCGATTTAACTGTAGAGAAAATAGAACACTGAGATTGGGGACACCTCAGTTGGACACAATATAGCCTTAGCCTAAGTGACTCACCACTCTAAATTTATACATGTCAAGCCAACAAATTATAAAGAAACTAAAATATTAATTTTGACATCATATAAGTGATGTTATTAGGGGACGCCTAATCCCATTCTTCTTCTATAAATAGGCCACCATTGAGACGGATTCTCTCATCCTCCTTCTCACCCAAAACTGGCTGAAACTCCTTCCCAACACCATCCTCTCCATAATTTTTTTAGCCTCCATAAACCGCCACCATCCCTTTACAACTAGGAGCTTCCTAGGAGACCAACCACCACCATTCTTCTTTCTCCTCTTCATCAACTATCATTGAGGTAATGGGGAGGGTGGGGTGGGTTCTTATGTTATTGTTTTCACTAGATGTTGGGTGGGTTTTCCACCAAAACCCATTAGTCTTTTAATCTTGAAGCTTATACATATGTGGTTATTGTAATTGTGTTGCTAGATTGAGTTCCAGATCTAACATTCGAATTTGTTTTGCTTATAACTTGAGTTGTAGTTATTATTTTGAGTGCTTGTTTTTTTGTATGAAACTAGACAAAAATTTCTTCATAATAGACTTAAGAATAACTTGAAAAAGTAAAGAAACAAAAAATAAATGCCTATTGAAAGTTGGGGTTGTTGTCTAGAAATGCAAAATTGGTAGTGTATTCTTTTTCTTGATTTTGACATTTTTGGTTGATTATTTGGTAAATCTATGTAAACCACTAAAAACTATACTTCTTAAGCTTTCCACTGATATATGATATGTTTGTTTTTATGGTCGTTTACTATTTTTAACAATTTTTGGAAATTGTTGGTCATGCATTGATTTTGGTCAAAATTGTTTTCTAAAACTAACATCTTTCAAAAATCACTATAAATTGTATAAATCTTTGTTTTGAATGATCTAGATCAATTTGAAAATATTATTGAATCTAATTTTGAGAAAAAAAAATGTACTTTACTACTAGATGTTCTAAGACAAATGAGAAAAAAGCTAAAAGCAATTTACTAGTCAACCAATGGTTTTGTTTGACCTCACTAGATTGTTATTTTTATATCTTTTTTTGTAGATTTTTGTTTAATGTGATCCTGGATGCTTTAGAAAATAGACAAAACTATTTTTCTAACAAATTATTGATCATATTTTATAAAAATCATTTAATTATTCAAACTTGAGGATCAAACTAAGCCACAGAATCTGGAAAAAGAAAGAATTTTTGCTTGTGATTTTAAACAAAGTTTCCAGCCCTTTTCATTAAAAATTTTATTGGTTTCACATTAGTTTCTAAATTTTATCTAAAGTATTTTCCTAAAATGATTAATTAATATTTTAGTTAAAATTTAGCAACCATAAATAAAGTTTAGTAGAAATTCAAATTTAACTTGGAAAAATCATAAGCTTAGAATAATTTCTCTAAGTATGCAATTTGGTTTTTATAAGTCAAGATTAATTCCTAATTAATTAGTTTAATTCTTTATTAAGAACCTAAGGTTATAATTAAACTAAAATAGATTTTTTATTGATTTCACTTAGGTAATTTGGGTTTTCTAAATAATTAAGTATTAACCTTAAAGTTTCACTAAGGTACTTAAGGAAGTAAAGTAAATCTAATAAGAAAATAACTTACTAAATTCCTTTAAATTATGATTAATTCTTTTAAAGATTTTTCTTATTAACAATGCATGACTCTTAAAAAGTCTATCTTTAAATTATTTAATTATGTAGATATTCTCATATGATATGTAGATTGTAATCTATTATAGTATAATGTAAATAGAGACTAAGTCTCTGCAATGTGAAGCGGAGACATTGAAAAGAAAGTATACTAGTGCTCAGGTATGTCGAGACTAAGAGATATCTTTACTTAGATATAAGAGTGATGAGTGATGAGATGTTAGTTAAGTTGAGTAATGTGATGCGAGGGACATGAAGTGGAATGACACCCTGCATGGAAAGTCACAGTTTGGTACACTGAGGAATGAAAGACAGAGACCCACTTGCAGAAGTCTTTGGGGTAAGCATCGAGTGATGAAGGTCCCAATAGCAAGTTAGCACCCGTGACTAGGATATTCGTCTGACCAAGCTTGATAACCTCGATAGCTACTCAACATTCCAAGATTGGTGTGAGAGTATACCTTTATGTGG
This sequence comes from Spatholobus suberectus, assembly GCA_004329165.1. Taxonomy (NCBI): domain Eukaryota; kingdom Viridiplantae; phylum Streptophyta; class Magnoliopsida; order Fabales; family Fabaceae; genus Spatholobus; species Spatholobus suberectus. Next base: position 23,037,740 of record CM014730.1, read on the forward strand.
ACGGTGAATGCCCTGAGTTGTTGCTCTATTCCTCGATAATGATGAAGATTGTACCATGTTGATGATATTGAGAGAGGTATATGTACTCTCAGTCGCTTCCCAGTTTTGTTGAGAACTATTACTCATCGATAGGAAGTATGGATCTATACAGAGTTAAGGGTAGTCTATTATAACTTAGATAAAACCATAAGTTCCCCTATTTTATTATTGTCAGTTGTAAATTATCTATGTTTAACGGTAGGATACCTGCCATATATGTGAATCTGATTTTAAGAACAAAATCACCTCAATCCTCTATCTTTTTCCTTTATGTATGTTGTTTATGGATGGATATGCGAAGATGGCAGTAATGCCCAATGATCACGCCTCGATGCTGCACAAGATGATCCAGAGACTACTTTGACAGATGAAGACTAGGAATCCTACTTCCTTTTGGATTATATATGGGATAGGATATAATATATAGACACTGCTTTGATATAGGACCCATTTTGTTGAATTTAGTGGAGTAGGTAACGTCCGAATTTTCCCTGTATTCATTCGGCTTTATTTATATTTCTATCTCAGTAATGATGATGTACATTATTGAAGCATATATAATAGATTTCATTTTTTTATTTTTACTTCCATTTTCAAATTTTGTTTTATTTACAACTTTTCTACTTTAAAGGTTTCTAAAAGACCATCGAGCGTAAAGTAAAACGGAAAAAAATTTACTCACATTTTTATCAACTCAAACTTAACAACTAACTAAGTAACACTACGCCAGAAAATTGTATATACAATGTAGTTTATACGATGCTTCAAAATAAAAGCGCCATTTATACAAGTCGCAGGGAATTGACGACGCTTATTTAAATAAGTGCAGTCTAATTCAACGTATAGACAACACTTATTTAAATAAGCGTTGTTTATACGTTTTTTTATTTTTTTCATATTTGCGAATACACTACCCTGATATTGATAAATGCATTAAATTGGGTTAAAATTTCTTCGCTTTCACGCTCCGTCTCGCTCTCTCATTCACTCCTAGACTCATTTCCCTCGAGTTCGGGTTTATCTTCACGCTTTCTCCTACTCGAGCTATACTCCCACTCGACGTTTTCAGTCACGAATTGAAGCTCTACTCATTCTGTTCATGTTCAGCGCTGCGCTTCGTGTTCCTGTTCACATCCACTTGAGCTACACTTACAACCCCTTATTCACTTACTCCTCTTGTTCATGCTCGACGTTTAAGCTCCATTCTAACTCCTGTTGATGTTACTGTTCATGTTTTAGCTTCGCATTACTGTTTATGTCCCTTGTTGCGAGCTCTGTTTGTGTTACTGTGCGCCTACATTGTTGCGTGCTACTGTACATCCCCCCTGCTGCGCGATATTATTGTTGTTCGTGTTATCTTTGTGTTTGTTATTAACTTGGGTTTTTTTTCCTCTTCAATGATAAATACGTGTAATGTGCATAGTTAATGTCATTTTTAGTTTCTAAGAAATGCATGGGGCTTAGTTTGTGGTTGGGGTAGTGCCTTATAATAATATAGACAATGCATTCTTATTGTTTTGTTAGTACTTTGTTGCATATTTGCTTTCAATCGGACTTAGATGATCTAGCTTTGTGAATTATTTTCAAGTCTTGAATAATAAACAATAAGATCATTATTGTTATTGTTTATTGCAATTATCTTTGTTAGTGACTTTGGAGGGAGGCGGTAATGTTCCTTACTATCTTTTTTAACTCAAAATAAAATAAAACCACTATACTTGTATAGACAATAAGACAATGACACTAATTGGAGCTTGGTATTCCCTCTTGGGGCTACCCGTGACCACCCATATTGCAATCCTCTTGCACATGGCACAATCAAGTTGAGAGATTTGAGGATTCCATCTATTATAGTGGGTGTTTTAGAAGTGAAAAGTTGTGAGAGTTAGGAACTTGGACTTCTCAAATGCTTTGGTCAAAGCAAGGAAACAGGTTGAGACATTTGTCTACAAAGGCGTTGGCCATCCATTTCAAGTGTTACATAGTTATCAGCTTTCCCATTCTTGGACCCAAGTTGAAAAGCTAAGTTAAAAACCATGGTTTTAGGAGTCCATTTTCTACACAATTTGACCTACAACTCTCCAAACCATATGGGACATGAAAACAGATTTTATAGGGTTAAAATGTGACTTGAGTGAGTTAGTTTCGCTCAAAAATCTCAAGCGGTTTAAAAATGGCGCAAGTCGAAAGTTTAGGTAAAAACCATAGTTTTAGGAGTCGGTTTCTTACGCAATTTGAGCTACAAGTATCCAAAACCTATGGGACTAAAAAACAGATTTTATAGGGTTAAATGTGACTTGAGTGAGTTCGTTTCACTCAAAAATCTTGAGCAGTTTGAAAATGGCACAAGTCGAAAGTTTAGGTAAAAATCATAGTTTTAGGAGTCAATTTTCTACGCAATTTGAGCTACAAGTCTCCAAATCCTATGGGACTAAAAAGAAGATTTTATAGGGTTAAAATGTGACTTGAGTGAGTTGGTTTCACTCAAAAATCTCAAACGGTTTGAACATAGCACAAGTCAAAAGTTTAGGTAAAAACCATAGTTTTAAGAGTCGGTTTTCTATGCAATTTGAGCTACATGTCTCCAAACCCTATGGGATTGAAAAATAGATTTTATATGGTTAAAATGTGACTTGAGTGAGTTGGTTTCACTCAAAAATCTCAAGCAGTTTGAAAATGACACAAGTCAAATATTTAATCATGTTTTATTTCACACACTTTAGCCATGTTTTAAATGAGTTTTATGTCGTGATTTAAGCTTCAAGTGGTTACCATGTGGCTCTACATGTTGTATGTTACAAAAATAAGAAAGACTTACAATGTTTAATAATACCTAATGTGTTTCATTTCTTGTTTAGTAATACTCCCATTTTATGCCCTAAATGATAAAAAATGGAAGCCCAAACTTGTTTGCGCATTAGGGTATTGGCATTGTTTGAATTTGGCAATTCAAGAACCATGACTCTGTCAATTTCATGGTGACTGTTTCAGACATGAAATCATGCATAAATTCATGAAATTAACTTGCTTTTGGCTGTAATTTAATGTTACTAAAAGTGGCTAAGTCATTACCCTACTTGTATGGAGTCAAACCATGTATAAGTATGTGAATTTGAGTACATTTTTCTACATAATTATGCAGTACAGACCAGCAGTGTAATATTCCGAGTGCTGACAAGGGTGGGGAGTGATCGCTAGTGCAAAAGAGATAAGGCACGGACAAGGAGCGGCTGCTGGCAGGCTTCTAGTGGGAGGGGTACATGAATGAATCGAATACACCCCCGAATGAGAGGGATCCAGAGGCTGTGCAAGTGTGGAACTGTATAGTTGAGGATAGCTTAAAGAAATTAATAAGTGCTACCTATACCAACAAGATGTATCTACTTTTTGGTAGGCTATCACTTAAGAACTCCATAGTTAAGCGTGCTTGACTTGGAGCAATTTAGGGATGGGTGACTTACTGGGAAGTTTCCCAAGAAGCGTGTGAGTGAGGACAAAGCACGCTAAAAAGTCTTGTGTTGGTTTATGGGGACAGTCACTCATCCTGAAAGAAGCCAAGCATTACAAGCAGCATTTGAGGACCATAAAATCATGTTCTTATTGAGTGAAAAGTTGTTTAATTGATGCATTATGGTTTGTATATGATCCCTACAAAATTTGGTAAGCTTTGGACACCATTTGAGTGAGTTATGCCACTTGAACTTACCATATGAATAGTAATTTCGGGTTGCGGTACAACCCCTTTGTTCTTACATAATTGACACTGTTTTGATGCTTAAATCATGTTTAATAAGTTAACAATGGATGCCTAAACATATAGGAAAAGGTTTGAAAGGATTTGGATGTAAATAGTCACAAAAGAACATGTTTAGTATCATTAGAAGCTTGTTGTCTTGTTTCTATTTCTATGACAGTAGAATCACTTTTAAAGTATTATTTTCTTGCAATTGAGTGTTAAACTTACTAGTTACATTTTGCCTTGCAATGCAGGAATATGTAGCAATAGCTGAACGACAACATTTTTTTTGTCTTGCATTGCAGGAGTACGCAGCAAATAGCACTAAAGTAGTTAAACTTATTAGTTGTGATAATTGTAAATAGTTCAAGTAGCCAATGTCATGTTTAGATTATATGCAATGTCTAGATTGTAAATAGTTCAACTTGATAGCCTTTTATAGAGTAGCTAAACTTAGTAGTTAATTTAACTATAAATAGTTCAAGTAGCTAGTGTTATGTTTAATTAGATTGTAAATATAGTTCAAGTATATATATATTTTGCATTTGTTATATAATAGAATCACATTTGGCAAGATCAATTAATGTATGTTGGTGGATTCATGTATAGTTCTTGGACTGTTTTTGTTTGTACAGGTTTAGAAAAAAATGAGAATGAATGAAACAAGTTAAAGAGGGGGGGGGGGGGGGGGGGGGGGGGGGGGGGGGGGGGGGGGGGGGGGGGGGGGGGGGGGGGGGGGGGGTGTGGGGGGGGGGGGGGGGGTGGGGGGTGGGGGGGGGGGGGGGGGGGGGGGGGGGGGGGGGGGGGGGGGGGGGGGGGGGGGGGGGGGACATAGATGGCGCTTTTTTCAAAAAAACGCCATCTATTTATAGTTGAATATACAACGTTTTCCTGATAAGCGTTGTCTATTTGCAAGCACATATATTTCACTTTTTGAAAAGCACCATCTATAAATATACAGTGTCTAAATAGATGACGCTTAAAAAGCGCCATCTATACACAAAAAAGCGTCGTATATTAGCATTTTTGGCATAGTGTAATTAAATAAGTACCGGTTGTGTGCAATATGAATGAGTGTCACAGATTATGCGATAAAATGAATAAAAGATAATTTCTACTGAGATAAATATAAATCCCTACAATCCAAACGTATGTGTAATTATTATTTTTTTGTACATATATATTAAATAGGCTAGGTTAGGTCAGGCTTTGGTAGGTCTAAGCCTAGCTTTTATTAAAAAGATAAAGCCTAAGCCTGGTCTATTTACCTATCATAGGCATTTTTTAAACATCTAGGCTTAGCCTGCATAAAAGTCTGACTCGGCTTATAAATCTGCTTAAATGTCTATTTTCTTATAAGACCTATAAAAAGGCTAGTAGTCCTATTAGCCTAAGTAGACTTCTTGACCTAAAAAAGCATGTTACTAATTACACATTCTTTTATATTATTATATGTAATATATGTATTATATATATATATATATATATATATATATGTATATGTATGTATGTATAATATAACATAATATATAATAAAGTAAATTATACTAACACCTCCTAAAGTTTTTTGAAATTGCATAAAACCCCATATTTTCTTAACGTTTACAACAACCTTTGTTATAGGAGTACGCAGTGTAATGTTTTTCAAACAATTAAGGAGTGTTAGTGTAACATATAAGAGGTGTCAGTGTAATATTTTTCAAACAATTAAGGAATTAGTATAGAGATAAAAAAAAAAGGAGTATCGAGTGAAATTTGATGAAACTTCAGGGTGTCATTGTAATTTACTCTATATAAAACAATAATATTTAATTACATATGTATATAAATAGGCTAACCTATTAGGCTTAACAAGCAAGGCCTAAAGCCTGACTTTTTTTGTTACCTAAATAGGATTTTAAAAAATATAAGTCTAGCCTTTTTAATAAACAAGTCAAGCTAAGTCAGGCCTTATGTAGGCCAAACCATAAGCTCCTGATAGGCGGCCTAGCCTATTTCCACCTCTAATTGACACCTATATATCGTTATGATTATATTTATGTAGATATACGTCAATATGTGAAAAATGAAAAATTACAATATTTGCATGATAGTTTTGCAAGGATTGTACATTTTTGATATTAGATTGATGCTTCTTCACATTATATATAACAATAACATGACAAGAGTTTGATATATATACTAGCTTTGTATCAATATTTAATTTAAAAGCTTTGATTAGATTTTCATTTGCCACTACACGATTATTTTACTAGAAAAATTGAAATTAGAAGGGACAAATTATGTTTGTAAACCCTCATAATTCCACCACTGATGAAGTTAATTACAAAATTTGTGATAGACAAAAGTTCAGAGTTATATCGGACATCACTAAATATTTTGTAAAGGAAATTGAAGCTCTTGTTATTTAGGACCATTTTTCCTCCTTTTCTAATTAGTTAGAAAATAATCTCCTCTCCCATTAGAGAGAAAATAATTTTTTTTATCTCTATTTTGTGAGAGATTCCATTTTTCCAGTTACGGACTAACTTATTTCCTCTGGGGAAGATTTTTTTTAAAAATATATCTGATATTAGTAATTTTTTTAGACAAAAAAATTTTGTGTATATTCTTAAAATTAAGTATAATAACATATATTTTGAGCATAACATTGAAGTAGCGTTCCTGGCTGAACTTCGTTTTATCTAGTTCAGCTTATAGAGAAGCAGTAACAATACCACTAAAATAATAATAACTAAATAACAAAAATCAAAATTAAAATAGATAAACAAATAACATGAAGGTGACAGATAGAGTTACACTGAATGCATTTTCAACAACGAACTTGTAAGGACAGAGCTCAGCTGCCGTCATTTCTTCAGGGCTTTTTCTTATAAACCTTACACCAAACCTTTCCTGCGAGAGGGGAAGTTGTGATATGAAAGTAAATCCAATCTTCACCATGCAGGATTCATTTTCTAATTCACCCTGCAAGAACAAAAAGGCATGACTTAATAAAAATAAATAAATTTTTAGATACATAACATATGCAAAATATTAAATATACAACTAATGTTTTTTAATGAATAAAAAAATACAACTATATTAAATATAAAATAATTTATAAATAAAGAAATAGATTAGGGATTTAATTTAAATACACTAATAGTGTAAATGATTTTTACACTCTCATCTAATAATAAACTGTTATATATAGTAAAATTGTTGATTTTTTTTAATAACTATTTTAAAAGTTATACTCATAGTAATTTTTGATTGATTTACAATATAAATTTTTTTACAGTAATAATGCATAAAAATTAAATTCATAGATTAGATGGATAAAATAAATTATTTTACATATTTTAAGGGTATCACGAAATTTTTTATAATAATTTAAATGCACTTAAAAAAATAAAATTGGAGGTGAACATAGCCCCACCAGCTCACCCCTCCGCCCGCCCTGTTTGACAAAATTTCCCTATGTCATACTAATATGGATATATAATTCACAGAAAACTGTTATAGTGCACAAACGAATAGCTACAGACACAGAAGGAAAAACAATAGAAATGTAGGTTCAATTCTTGAATAACTTACGTAAATATGTGAATTGCGTATCAGACCAATTGGTACGGTAAATTCGCATGACAAACCCAATTATGGTCCCAAGATCTAGCATTATTCAAACCAAAGTGGCTTTGCTCATAGTGTGCCGTACAATTAATAAAGAGTAACATTAGAGGAATGAGAAAAAAAAATAAAAATTAAGACACTACCATGAGGACTCCTTTGATGTATCATAAGTAAGACAATGAAAGGAATGTTGTTTCTTCAGTTGAAGCACATCAAGTATAACCTGGTCCTTTATTTTGATCTATTTTGGATCCAGCTGTTATCCAACTCTACCAAACGGAGAAGGCATGATTATGAAGTGAAAAAATTAAATAAATAAATAAATAAAACTACTAACCATTGTTGTTTGAACAGAACACATTTCATGAAATTCACCTGGATCGTGTATATGTCTTAGCCATGACATTGCAGCATTGTGAGCTGCTTTCTTTCTGATCTTTGATAATGGAGGGTAAATCAGTCAATCCACATATCTTCCCTCACAAGTCACTAGCATGTGTTGTGATTAGTGAAATCTTCAAACTGAAAAAGAATAATGAAAATTAGGAAAACAATAAATTCAAGTAAACCAAGTCAACTGTAGCCATTGAATCTGATAATTATATGACCTGTATGAAAATTGAAAACTTTCTCCCCATAGTTCTGCTCAACTACAGCATAAACTCATAGAAGCAACTTCTCATTGTCTAAGCCCAATGTAGAACACTATATTATTGCTGCAGGTATAAAGGACACAATGGAAATAACAAGAAAATGCCTATGGATCATAATGTTTGGAACAGTGTGATAAATTCAAATGACAAAAGGCATAATGTTTCCAAAAGTTTAAAAAGGTGATGGTCCAAGCAACTAGGCTCACCAGGCCATTGTGGACTGTGGTTGCAGCAGCCTGTTATCCCTCCACTGTTGGGAATGGGAGGTGTTCGCTGCTCTGTGAAACCAGCCTCACGCAGTGCCCTCCACTCTAAGAACCAAGAGACCTGTGCCTTCGCTCAAGTCCCGTGACTCAACTCTCAACTTGGACCGGGCAGGCCAGCACAATGTAGCCACAGCCCAACCCAGGAAAGCTTCAGTGCTGTTCCATCACCCTAATGCCCTTACTTGAGTCACAAGCTGGCGTAACTCAGCTCGGCGTACCGACAAGCTCGTCAGAGGGTTTATAAAGACTATATTGATTCATTTTATAGCCGATGTGGGACTTGTAGTAAGAAGACAGATTCGTCAAACTAGATACATTTACATATCCCCCTTAATTTTATACCTGGAAGATGAAAACTGTAATTCAATTTATTAGAGAACAAAGATTGTAATTTGCACTTTTCGCTTACGTATAAAGTGGTTCGTATTACTCGCTGGGAATGCAAAACCCACTCAGAAGAAATGGGGCCAATTCAACTAGTTATGTTGTTGCCTATAAGACGGACAGTTTTCATGGTCTTGTAACTAAAATCTTGAACGTATGCTATTTATAATTTGTGACGATTATTGCCTCAATTATGCTCTCCATTTTTCGGGATGTTTTGCTTAAGGAAAAAAAAATTTATCCATTCACTGTCCCGAAGTGGTTATGAACCACATTTGAATTGCAGTGAACACCATAACTGATAATTGAGTAGTCTTGCTTGGCCAAAACGCTGATATCCCAGTCTAACATGTTAATAAGATTGATCCAGTATGTTGGTAGTGCCGTAGCCTACTATTTTGCTTTACGTGAGCTGGGTGGATCCTTTAAAAACTTTGATTCCTGCATGGTGAAAATCTAGCCTCACATTGTTATTGTGCCCTGTAATACAAGAGCCATGACTACTCTATCATGCTCAACCACACTTTACACTTGAAGCAGGCGCAAGCTACAATAGTGCTCCAACAAACAACCCAATCTCGAAATGCCGGATGTTATTCCATCACCTTAATACCCCACTTGGGCCACAAGCTAGCGCTATTTAACCTAGCACATTGTGAAGAATGTCACAGGTTTATAAAGATTAAGAGAGTATTTGGTTGGAGGAAATTACATGAAGGAAAGCATAAGAGAGACTCTTTTAAATTTTATCTGTTTTGGTTGAAAATTTTGAAGGCGAAATCAAGGTAAATGAGAGTTAAAAATTGTTCACATTTTTAATTTTATCTAATTTGGTTGAAAAACTTGAAGGGAAAATGAGAGAGTTAAAATTTCTTCTCTTTTATTTATTTGTGTCTTCTCTTCCATATTGGAGAAATTTGAAGAAGAGGATAAGTAGTTTATAATTTTTGAATTGTGCTATTTAAATTACTCTAAAATTTTATTTTAATTCTTATATCTCCAATTAGTATTTATTAGTATTTATAAGGACAATACAATATATAATATTTTCTCTTTTTTTTCCCTGTGAACCTATTTAAAGAGACCTCCTTTCTCCTTTGTTTCTCTTGAAGCAAACAAGGAAATCTTCTTTTCCTTATTCTCTCCTATCCTTCTTTAAACTAAACAAATTATAAATTGTTTCATTTTCATAACATGTTTGATGTGGAATTTGTAAATGCAAATACCAATTAATAAATCTACAGAAGTGGCTTTGCTCATAGTGTAGAGCACAATTAATAAGGAGTAACATTAGAGGAATGAGAAAATGAATTAAGACACTATATATACTATGAGGACTACTTTGATGTCATCATAAGTGAGATCAATGAAAAGGAATGTTGTTTGTTCAATTGAAGCAAGACATCAAGTTTAAGCTGCTCCTCTATTTGCTATCTATTTGGATCCAGGTGTTATCCAACTCCACCAAACAGAGAAGGCCTGATTATGGAAGGGGGGGCAGGGAGTAAAACCACTAATCAATCTTGTTTGAACAGAACACATTTCATGAAACTCACCTATTTCGTATGTCTTAGCCATGACATTGGCTGATATCTTTCTGATGTTTGAGAAAGGAGGGTAAATCAGTCAATCCATATATGTTTCCTCACAAGTCACAAGCATGAGTTGTGATTGGCGAAATCTTCAAACTGAAAAATAATCATGAAAATGGGGAAAACAATAACTTGAAGCAAACCAAAGCCACTGCAGGTATTGAATCTGATAATATATGACCTGTAACTGCAGCATAAACTCATATAGAAGCAACTTCTCATTGTTTGTGCCAACATCAATGGTTATAGGCAAGCAACTTCTCACTGTGTAAGCCCAAGGTAAAAATTATAATATGGCTGTAGAAATAAAGGACACGTTGGAAAGAACAAGGAAATGCATATGGATCATAAGAGAGAAGGAGGTATTGAGTGAATGACAATGTGATATTTAAGCTGAAATATGTAGTTATCTTAGACAATGTTTGTTAAAAAGGAGATGGTCCAAGCAACTAAGCTCACCAGGCCATTGTGCACTGTGGTTGCAGCAGCCTGTTATCCCTCCACTGTTGGGAGTGGGAGGTGTTCGCTGCTCTGTGAAACCAGCCTCACGCGGTGCCCTCCACTCTAAGACCCAAGAGACCTGTGCCTTAGCTCAAGGCCCGTGGATCAACTCTCAACTTGGACCGGGCAGGCCAGCATAATGCAACCACAGTCCAACCCAGTGAAGCCACAGTGCTGTTCCGTCACTCTAATGCCCTCACTTGAGTCACAAGCTGGCGCAACGCAGCTCGACGTTCTGTCTGCCTTGTCAGAGGGTTTATAAAGACTATATTGATTCATTTTGTAGCCGATGTGGGACTAGAAAGTAAGAAAAGAGATTACATTAACGAGATACTATTTACATCCCCCTTTTTATTCCTGGGAGATGAAAACAGTAATTCAATTGATTAGAGGGCAAAGATTGTAATTTGTACTTTTGGCTTACATATAAAAGTTGATTGTACTACTCGCTGGGAATGCAGAAGCACACAGAGAAATGGAGCCTATTCAACTAGTTATATTGTTGCCTATAAGAAGGGACAGTTTCTCATTTCATTTCTAGTTTAATTAAAATTAAAATCTTGCACATGCGCTATTTAATTTGTGACGATTATTGCTTCTCTGCTGTTTTGATTTTTCGAGGGTAGTTGTTGTTTAAGGTGAAATGTTTATCCACCAAACCAAGTTGAATGCCATCAAAGTGCAGTAGCAGTGACACATACATAAAATAAAAATGGCGCAATTGAGTAGTCTTGGCTATAACGCCGGTATTCAGTCTAACATTCTAATGAAGGTTAATCCAATCAATATCTTGTAGTCCTCAAATATTGTTAGTGCAGAAAGAAAAAGGTGATGATCCAATGTCTGCTCTATGAAGCCAGCCTCACGTACCATGGGTGGAAAGGAGGGAAAATAATTTATAAATTTTAGATTGTGTTAATTACCCTAAAATTTTATTTTTAACTCTCATTCCATTTTTTAGTATTTATAAGGATAAAACAATATGTTACTTATATTTTTTCTTCTTTCCACTTGTAAATCAAATGACGGGATCTTTTTTTCATTTTTCTTTTTCTTGAACCAAATAATGGAATCTTCTTTTTCCTTCCCTTTTCCTCTCTTTCATTGAACCAAACACATTGTAAGTCACTACTAAAAAACACACACACATTGTAAGCTGTTTCATGACACGTGAGACTTGTAAATGCAAAGAGCAACATGCAATATGTAACTAGGTTGTTTAATTATATGCACCATTTTCTTTGTTATTTTTAGATAGAAGCAAAGGATAATTCAATTAATGAGGGGAAGACAAAGTTTATGAAGAGATGCTTGACAAATATGCTTGCAATTCATGTCTTGGTATTTTTAACTTTGATAATGTGCTTTGGAGGTGAAATTCTCACGTAGAGACTCTTGGCTATTACGGTTCTTCTATAAGCTGCTTCCAGATTCCAATCATCCAGCTAAATGTTCAGAGCATATACATGACATGGTTTATTATATTTGGTAATTCTAGAACACCATATTAGCACATACCCGTAGAACAAGATTGTAACATGTACCATTTTTGTTACGCAACTTGTATGACTGTTGAAAGTTGAGAGCTAGCTGGGATCGATTAAGCATGCCCAGATCTTGCAATTTACTCAAATGCCACAATATGTTGCAAAGAAATATCAAAATTCAATTATATTGGATGTATATGAGACAGCTTTGTGCCAATTGGTTTAGCATTTGAAATTGCAAAAAATTGTCTAGTAAAGTTTGGCTTAAGTCATAACATCATTCAATGATTAATTACACATGAATACTAAATTAAAGCGAGATGATCAACAAGGTCCTCTTAAATAAAAGGAGAGAACTATCTCTTTAATGTGAGTTTATAAGGCCATCTCTACCCCAACATTTTTTTTTTAAACTTTTTATACATTTTAATTGGGTCCTACCATTATACATCATTTATTTGTAATTTTTTATTATAATTTAAGCAACTCTTCTCTTCAACTCAACAACTTTTAAAAATTTTACCAAGTGAATCTAACAAGTGACCCATATATCATCAACATTCATTATTATAAACATTTTTTTTGTTGCTTTGTACCTTCTTGTTTCCACACACAATGATAAGCATGGGATTCTTATATAAGCACCCAGTGCTTCATAAGAAGTTCTACTTAATAAGAACTACTTTTAGCATCACAGATGAAGATGCTCTTAAGATATTAAACAGTGCTCTTACCATTAGTGGAAAAAATATTTTTACGACGATTGTTTAACAACTGATGTAAAACAAAAGCATGTTGGCAATTTTGTAATTAACTACAAAATTTTTACATTGGTTGTTTAGCAACTGATGTAAAAACCACCTGCAAAAATTAAAACCCTAGTTCCCTCCCTTTGCGAACCACTACAGGCGAACAAAACACAACCCACCTCCAACAACACCCACCAGCGATGCCACCACCCCACCACCAATGCCATCACCGTCACCGATGACACCCACCACCAATAACGATTGTAACACCCCTATTTTTGCATATCAAATTATTTTCGTGATTATTCTATATCTTTTTTGAAGAACCAGATGGGAATCTCAAAAATTTGATCCCTATGGTTATGCTCGTATCAGTGAGTAATACTTAGTTTATATTTTTAATAATTTTTGGAAAATGGAGTTCAGAAAAGGATAAAATGACTATTTTGCCCTAGAAGGACTGAATAATTGAGAAAATAGATAAAAATATTTAGAAGTGTCTAAAATTTATTTTTAAGTCATTTATGTGCTTAGAATAATTAATAATAATTATTATAAATTTTTTTGAAATTTATTAAGACAATTTTTGTGAAATGACAATTTTTGTCTCTACTTCTCAACAGTAAGGGCTGACATAAGAAAAAGATTAAATTGATATCAAAATATCAGTTTGAGCTTGGAATCATGTCATATATATTAAAATATAATTCTGGCAATTTTTCTGGAATTCTTGTGTAAAATGACCAAAATGTCCCTAGGTGCCTAATGAGTCAGCCAATATTGGTTTGACATTCAAAAAAGGTGAAAATTTTAATTTCAATTTAATTATAGGTGAAATATTTAATTTTATAATTTTCATAAAATTTTTGGTATTTATTGAATTAAAATGGATTTATTATGAATTTTTTAGCTTAAAAATACAAAATAAATAGATAAAATTTGAAATAAATTAATAAAAATTAAAATTAATTATTAGAAATTTATTTTTGATGAAAAACAATGTATTTTTCCAGTTTTACATTAATTTCATTTTCTTGATATTAAAAGTCAATTTTTTCAAGTTTAGGCGATTTTATCGGTACCAGTTAATTTACCAGCGGATAAAATTAACATCTAGAAGCTGGACAGCTAAGGGAGCACGTCCACAACCTAGAAATAGCTGATTCATCACTCTAATTTTAATATGTGTCCCTAAATTAATTAAAAATAAATAAAAAATAGGATTTATGACATAAATGGCTTATGTCATCAAAGTGGACACCTCACCCCCTTCCTTTTCTATAAATAGGCATCCAAAATTCTGATTTTTCACCATTCTTCTCCTCCAAAAGCTAGAGAGCCTCTCTCTCTAAAATCTTCTCTCTCTAGAAATTTTTCTTATTTAGTTTTTATGTTAAAATTTTGCTAATTTTCAACTAGTAGAATTTCTCCTCCTAGAAGCTTTGCACCAACAATTCTATCCTCTACATCAACCACCTTAAAGGTAATGGGGGGAGTGGGGTTGGTTCTAAATTACTATCACTTTGCATGTTGGTAGGAAGGGTTTTCCCCTAAACCCGTTTAGGCTTAAGTTTTATTATTGTTATTATTGTTTAATGTTAAACTTTAATTTTTGCTAAGTTGTTACTCTGTCCAAATTTAGATTATTAAATCATAATTACTAAATTGTTACTCTACTCAAATTTACATTATTAAATTATACTTGTTAAGCTGTTACTCTATTCAATTTTAGAAAATTAAAAATGCACTTGCTACGTTGTTACTCTGCTCAATTTTAGAAAATTAGAATACATTTATTTAGTTGTTATTCTGCTAAAATTTTAGTATTTAAAATGTATTTATTTAGTTGTTATTTTGCCAAAATTTTAGTAATTAAATTATAATTACTATGTCGTTATTTTGTTCAAAATTTTATATAACTACTAAATTGTTACTCTGTTAAATTTTTGGTATTGTGTAATTTCTGCAAAGTAAGGAAGAAATGTTGATTGTACTCGTGCTCAAATTAATTGAGACCAGGGAAACCTCTACTTGAAAAGTTAGGAATTGATAGTTTAGTGAGTAATGTAAAGCAAGTGACATGCAGTGACATGACACCCTGCTAGGAAAGCTACAGTTTGGTATGCTGAGGAATGAAAGGTAGGGACCCACTTGAGAAGGTCTTGGGGGTAGGCATCGAGTGGTGAAGGTCCTAATGGCCAGGGTAGCGCCCTTGAGCCGGGATATTTGCCTGACCAAACTCGATAACCCCGACAACTGCTTAGCATTCCAAGATTGGTTTGAAAGTATACCTTTATAAATGGATATCCTAAATTGTTATTTTGTTCCTCAATGATGATGAGGGTTGTACCATGTGCTGGTGTTGAGAGAGGTATATGTACTCCCAGTCACTCCTGGTTCTGTTGAAAACAATTACCCACTAACGGAGAGTATGGATCCATACTGAGTCAATGATTATATAACATAGAATAAACTTTAGGTTCCTCTTTTATTGTTAACTGTGTTTTATCTGTATTGTGTGGTAGAATTCCTACCATACATGTAAACGTGATATTAGAACAAATCGCCTCACTCCATTACTTTTTCTTTTATGCATGATTGATCGCGGTTAATGAAGACTCGGCTGTTAATGAAGACCTATAGGGCTAGTCTGATAGTTTACTTTTTTATGGGATAAGGTAAACGGACACTGCTTTAAATAGGATCTTTTTGATGTACTGGGAATAAGTAGTAACTATTTTGATGTATATTTTAATCTCCTTGTATTTTAATAATTTTTCTGATTATGAAATCATGATGTACAGTTCTATGATGAATACATACAGATTTTATTTTTTACTATTGTTTTCAAATTCTGATAAATTTACAAACTTTCTATTATTAAAAGTAGAGAAAAATTTTACTTGTATTTCTAAATAAGTAAATAAGTATGGGTTATGTTCAATATGAATAGGTGTCACAACGACCTACCTCTATGTGTATGCATTAAGAACCACACAAACCTCTCTTTTTCCTTGTTCTTGCTTCGGCTAATTATGCGAGGGTGATTATGAGCTTTTGATGGGTTGATATTATTAACAATTGTCAATAGAAATCTTAAGAGAAGAACTATAGTTTGTTAGTCCTCATTTTTAATGTACTCTTAGACAATAATTTTTGTTAGAGTTTTTTGTGGGTTGATTATATTATTAACAATGGTCTAAAGAAATGTTAAGAGAGGAACTATAGTTTAACAATTCTCAATGTGTCTAAAAATAAAATAAACTTGAGGTTTTGTCTCTTCTTTATCATCTTCTCTCTTGGGAGTCAAATAGAACTACACATAACTCATCTTTGCAATCTTGTACTCTTACACAGTTGGCAGCTCATTTGGAAGACTAATGGTAACTATACAGGACAATGGTGTTGCTTTTGTAAAAGAGTTTATGTATCGTAACAAGTGTGAAGGACATAGGCTCATTCATCTCAATGACAGTAGCTTCTTCGGGCTGCAATGACTATTAGATATAATGTAGGATGAAGATTGTCCACAGAAGTATTCTTCCTATAAACTATATTTACAATTTTAATATTTCCTTTAATGGAAAACTCCATACCTTCCTTAGTAACCGAAATGACAACTTAAACATATATCACAAAATACCAACACTTCTTAACAAAACTTACTAAACAAAACAAGCAAACATTACAACATGATTAAAGATAGGATTTAAAAGCTTCTCAATGTCTTTCCTTCATGGCCGTTAGAACCTTCTTCAAAAAGGAACATTGCACTAGACGGTGTTCCAACATCATGAGTGATGGTGCAGTGAGAAAATTGAAATGGGGAAAAGGAAGGGTTTTTATGATTGTTAAGACAAAGGACGAATTTATAACCCTCAAATATTTTGATAATAACAAACAGTTAAAATTATATATGTCCTCACATTATTGTCTGATCATTCATTCGCATGCAATCGTCTAACGTTTTTAAAATTGAATATCGTTTTATCTTTTGATTGAATAAACTTCCTAACTAATAAGTCTTACAGACGATGACAATGTTCTAAAATGATCTGCACATCAATCAGAGCGTAAGCTACCTCGAAACGTATAAGGCCTATATACCTACTCTCGAGGAAAGTCGGTGAAAAAGAAGGAATATGTGTGCGAATGTCAGAATGGGAAAGCGGACATAACAACTACTACAGATTGAGTACAAGAATAGAAAAGATAAGCAGACTGCTTTATCTTATCATAGGACAAGTTGGTAAAAAGCATTAAATGTTGCATTTAATGCTCCAACAACTCTTTTCATCAGACGAAGGCTATCTTCTGCAAAATACTCAACGGATACTTTCAGAGAAGCCTATAAATAGAAGAAGAGACCTCCTTTGAGCTGTTGTTATGATCATAATTATTGTTGACATAATTGCTGCTGATTCTGAAAATTCATAATTGCTTTAAGAAAAGAAAAAGCTCTTCCAAACTTTGTTTGCAAAATTCTTCTTGTACTTCATTGTATATTTGTCTGATAAGACTTTAAATCTAGTGAGGTAAACTCACACGTAAACCTTTTTCTTAACGAGATTGGTGGAAACCTGAAGAGGCTTTGATTCAAAGAATACTTGGGTGTTTGCTTGGAGAGGCAAGTGAAAGACTACTTGGGTTGAGCCTAAAGAGGCTTGTGGAAAGAATACTTGTAACTTGTGAAAGTTAGTGGAACTTAGTTGTTGCCAAGAATTGGACGTAGTCTCTGGGGTGAGACGAACCAGTATAATTTCTGTGTGCTTTCTGATTTTGTCGTTTTTAAAATGTTTTTGAAAATCCTTTTGATCTTATTTCAAACAATACGTCGTTAACAAAAGAATTGTGAAAGTTTGACATAACACAATTCAACCCGCCTCCTTGTGTTGTCTTCATGTTCTACAATTTGGTATCAAAGCTCAGCCTCTAAGGGTTGATCACCTTAACAAGTGTTAGAGGAAAAGATCTGCATGGCAAACCTTGAAGGACAGTTCATTCCTAAAGGAGCCTCTTTGTCACGGACCTCTAGCCTTCAATGGAGAAGATTATGCATACTGGAAGGATAGAATGGGAATGTATATTAAGTCCACTCACCATAGTATCTGAAAAATCATCACACATGGAGATCATGTTGTAATCAAGCCAGAAAATGAATACAATCAAGATGACTACAACATGTTACAACAAAACGCAAAAGCTAAGTACATTATAACTTGTGCCTTATCAAAACTGAATATAATAAATTTTGCAGCTGCAGAACTACTAAGGAAATGTGGGATGCTATACGCATAACACATGAAGGCACAGAAGATGTTCGTCTCAGGAGAGCAGTAACTCTTCAAAGACACTATGAGATGTTCACCATGAAGGAGACAAAGACCATTGATGAAATGTTTGGAAGATTTCAAACAATTCTAAATGGACTTCAAAGTCTTGGTGTTGAGTTCTCTAAGGCTTAGAACAATCTCAAGATCCTGGACAATCTTCCCAAAGTATGGGAACCCCAAGCTACAGCCATAGCTGAAGCAAAGGATATGAAGACCTTAACTCTATATGAGTTACTGGGAGCTCTAAAAGTACATGAAGTGCATCTCTTCAAAAAGTCAAAAATAATGACTCAGTTGCTCTAAAGATTGGAGAATCAAGTAGAAGAGTAGACGAAAAAATTGAGATGAAAGGAAGAAACAAAGTGTTGAAGGTTCAATCTGAGGAATCCGAGAGCTTAGACGAAAGCTCCAACCGCTTAAAAGACAATGAGATCTCCCTCATCACCAGAAAATTCAAGAAGATGCTTAAGAACAAAGACAAATTTAAGCATTCTTCTAGAAATAAGGACTCTAGATACAAAAAGCATCCTTAAGAAGATAATAATGAGATCATCTACTTTGAGTGCAAAAAGCCTAGACATATTAAGGTTGAATCCCCCAAACTAACGAAAGGATGGAGTTCAAAGAAAAGATACAAAAAGAAAAATCTTCTAGCCACTTGGAAGATCTGGACAGTAGTAGTAGCAGTTCAAACGATGAAAAGGCTAATATATGTCTCATGGCAGACGTAGAGGAAGCAACATTTGAGGTAAGCTTTGAATATAATAACTTTCTGCATAAACCTGATGATAGTGATTCTAAGTCTGATGATGAAGATATGTCATATAACACTCTTCTTGCTAACTCACACAAGATTTCTCTTAAGTATAAAAAATATAAAGAAAAATATCAAAAAGCTCTTTTAGAAAATGAGATACTCAAGAGAGATCTGATGAGAATGCAAAAGAGCCTAGCCTCAGATCCTGAAAAGGCAATGCTTCTTTCTGAAGTTGATAAACTAAAGAAAGAGGTCATTAGTCTAAAACATGATCTAACCAAATTTGTAGACGGATCTTCAAAACTTCAAATGATTTTAAAACATAGAAGATCTCCGTTTGACAAATCCATGATTAGATTTGTAGAAGACAAAAGTGCTAAACCATTGTCTTCTAAATCTTATGCAACCTTCTATAACTTTTGTGGCAAATCTGGACATTCATTCCAAAGATGTCAACACAAAAGGAAACAGGGGTCAAATAAGATCTTTGGGATTAACATGAAAGGACCTAAGAGTATTTGGATACCAAAATCTCAAATAATTCCTGTTGCGAATATCCTTAATAAGAAAAAGGAGGGATTCATTCTAGTACCTAGACAGCAAATCCTCACGTCACATGACGGGAGAAAGGTCCATGTTCCTAGACTTTCAATCACATGAAGGAACAGTCTCATTTGGTGGAAATGGAAAAGGAAAAATCATTGGTATAGGTAAAATTGGTAGCCTCATCTTCCATCTATAGATAATGTCCTATGTGTTGAAGGATTAAAATACAATCTACTTAGCATTAGTCAATTTTGTGATAGTGGATTTATTGTATCCTTCAATAAAGAATCATGCATAGTCAAAAGAAATGATGAATCTATTCTTTTTACTACCAAAAGACATAATAATCTGTATAATATTGAGTTTAAAGATCTGAACAAACAAAATGTTACTTGCTTAATGACCAAAGAAAATGAAAAATAGATTTGGCATAAAAAGCTCGGGCATATCAATTTGAAATATATTTCGAAACTATATAAAAAGAGTTTACTAAAAAGATTGCCTGAGATTTCTTGGAAAACTCATCTTTTTTGTGAAACATGTCAAAAAGGGAAACAAATCAAAACCTCTTTTAAATCAAAAGATGTTGTTTCCACTTCCAAACCATTAGAATTACTACATATGGATTTGTTTGGACCTACAAAAACTCTTAGTCTTGGTGGGAAAAAAGTATGGTTTTGTCATTATTGATGACTATTTTAGATATACATGGGTTTATTTCTTAGTTCACAAACATGAGTCTTTTAATGTGTTTGAAATATTCTATAAGAGAGTTCAAATGAAAAAGGCTTTTGTATTACTGCAATTGGAAGTGACCATGAAACTAAATTTGAAAATGCTGAGTTCAAGTCCTTCTGTGAAAAGAATGGAATTTTCCACAACTTTTCCTCACCGAGAACACCTCAACAAAATGGGGTAGTTAAAAGGAAAAATAGGACTCTACAAGAGATGGCAAGAACCATGCTCTATGAAAATTCAGTCCCTAAGTACTTCTGGGCAGAAGCTGTAAATACAGCTTGTTATGTTCAAAACAAAATATTGATCAGACCAATAATTAAAAAGACTCCTTATGAACTGTGGAGAGGTAGAAAACCCAACATCTCATACTTTAACTCTTTTGGATGTGAATGTTATATTCTCAACACTAGAGATCAACTAAGAAAATTTGACTCTAAGGTTGATAAAGGTGTTTTTCTTGGATATTTTGACACATCAAAAGCATTTAGAGTATTCAACTTTAGAACTTCTGTTGTAGAAGAATCTATCCATGTTAAATTTAATGATACACTAACCCCTGATAAGAAACTATCAGACTTGGAAGAAGATTTTGCAGATTTACAAATAGGACCGCCTTATCAAATAAGAACAGACGAAGAAAAAGAATCAGAAGATACTCCTCAACAACAATAGATCGATAATTAGACGAAAGGATCTCACAGGGACTAGAAGTTCGTTACCTACCATCCTCAAGATCAGATCATTGGAGAACAAACTGAAGGAGTTAAAATAAGGTCATCACTAAAGAATCAAGCATCTTATGCCTTAGTCTCATAAATTGAACCTAAAAAGATAGAAGAAGCACTAACAAACAATGATTGAGTGATAGCAATGCAAGAAGAATTATATCAATTCACAAGAAACGATGTTTGGATTCTTGTTCCCAAACCAAAACATAAGAGCATCATTGGAACAAGATGGGTATTCCGCAACAAGTTTGACAAAAATGGTAAAGTAATCAAAAATAAAGCAAGGTTAGTGGCTCAAGGTTACAATCAACAAGAAGGTATTGATTTCACTGAAACCTTTGCTTCTATTGGTAGACTAGAAGCAATTAGAATTATGCTTGCCTTTGCCGCTCATAAAAACATTAAGCTTTTTCAAATGGATGTGAGAAGTGCCTTTTTAAACGGATTCGTTGAGGAAGAAGTCTATGTTAGACAACCTCCTGGTTTTGGGATTCAAACTTCACAGACTATGTCTTTAAACTTAAAAAGGCTCTATATGGTCTTAAACAAGCACCTCATGCTTGGTATGACAGATTGAGCAGATTTCTTATTGAAAAAGGGTTTATGAGAGGCAAAGTAGGTACAACTCTCTTTAGAAAGGAATCCAATAGAGATTTCATTATAGTTCAAATTTATGTAGACGATGTAAGGATTTCTCAGATTTGATGCAGAGTGAATTTGAGATGAGCATGATGGGAGAATTAAAATTCTTCCTAGGCCTACAAGTTAAATAAGAAGAGAAGGGTATATACATTCATCAGCAAAAATACACAAAGGAATTGATTAGAAAATATAAGATGAATGAGTCAAAACCTATGAGCACACCAATGCATCCATCTGTTGGTATGACAAAAGACAAATCAAGTAAACCTATAGACCAGACTATCTATAGAGGTATGATTGACACACTTCTCTATTTAACTGCCAGTAAACCAAACATCATGCATAGCGTCTGTTTATGCGCTAGATTTCAATTTGACCCTAGAGAGTCTGATTTAAAAGCTGTTAAAAGGATTTTTAGATATCTTATTGGTACACCTAACCTCAGTTTATTCTATGAGAAAAACAAAGATTTCAGGTTAGTAGGATATTGTGATGCTGACTATGTTGGTGATAGACTTGAACGAAAAAGCACAAGTGGTGGATGCCACTTCATCGGACCATGTCTTATATCCTGGACCAACAAGAAGCAGAACTCAATTACATTATCAACTGCTGAAGCAGAATATGTATCTGCTGCAAGCTGTTGCTCACAACTCCTATGGATAAAGTATCAACTTGAAGATTACTCTAGCTTTGAGCATAACATTCTTGTGTTATGTGATAATACTAGTGTAATCAACTTATCTAAAAACCCCATTCAGCATTCTAAAGCTAAGCATATAGAGATAAGACATCATTTTATTCGTGACTATGTTCAAAAAGGTGTTTTTGAAATTAAGTTCATCGATACAGACCATCAATGTGCTGATATCTTTACAAAAGCTCTACCTATAGAACGTTTTAACTTTATCTTAGAAAATTTGAACATGAAAGTTTTGCAAGAATAAAACGTCTTACATGCATCGTCTCATTTGATCTTTTAAGATTCGTCTTACTCTATATCGTCTTACATCTTATTTTATTTCGTCTTACTAACACAATCATCTTTGAATATGAAAAGTTTTTAAGTTCATTAGTCTGATATTTGCCCTAATGATTACTCTCAATAACCACCCAAGAAACGTGGGCCGTATCCCTTGCCACATCAAGTCGTCATAAATGCACGTCTCTTCAGTACTTTCAAAACCTTTCTTTTTATATTCAAACTAATCACTTTTTCTTTCTCTTTACACACTCTAAAAATCTCTCAAACTCTTTGAACTCAAACCCTATCCCTCACCTTCTCTCTCAAACCAGAACTCATGGCCACCTAGAAACAGCTTGTGCCCATGGAGAGATTTGCAAAAATTGACTTCATTGTTGGAAAATGGGTCGACTTACAGAAGCTTGAAGAAGAAGGATTCCCTTTGCAAATGTACATAAAAAATGTTGGATGGGAAGCTTTTGTGCAGAAGAAAACCTCTTGGTACCATGCGTCGTGTGCCTACTTCTAAGCCTCTACATCTAAGGTTAACAAAACTATCACAGGAACAACTGATAATTAAGCCATCATCATCTCTACCGATATCATTGCAACAACGTCTAGCTATAAAGAGGAGGGTGACCTCTTTACTAAAGACTAGGAAAAGGTCATAACCCCAGAAACTGTCAACAGGGCATTGTATGGAAAGCCCAGGCCTGAAACCGAGAACAAGGATATTCTTAAGAAGTTTCTATACGCTTCAAACATGAAGCCTATATGTAGATTGATTCACAACGTCCTGCTGCACATTATTCTGCCAAGAAAAGGTTCAAAGGATAGTGTAACCACCAAGGACATATTCTGCATATACAAGATGCTAACTAGTCAGAAGGTCACCCTACTCGCATTAATCCTGGACAATTGGAGATCCTGCCTCTCCAAGTTGAAGGAAGGTGCCCAGAGCAAGCAGAAGCATCTTATTCCTTACGCCATGCTCTTCACCGAAATCATCCGTCTGGCAGGAATAAAAGAATCTAGGTTGGAGAAAATGAAACAAGGTTCTGAGATCAATGTATCCATCATCAGGAAGATGAGGATTGCACATCTCTTCTCTAGATACGTTGCTAGACATCCAGAGTTGGCACTGATCAAGGAAGAACCACCAGAAGAAGTTGTTAGAATCATGTTCAGAGTGGGATTGTCTACTGACCCCTCTATTGGTACTGCGTCTACTCAACCTCTACCACAGACGAAACCCAAAGAAACCAAACCCCAAAAACCAAAGTTACCAATTAAGAGACCTTCACAACCAGACCATCAACCTAAACAGACCAAACCTCAAACCCCATCATCTCCACCTCACAAGAAAAAAAAACCCTTAACCATTCGTCTGAGATCCAAACCAACTCCCTAACCTGACTCAGACGATGACCTTCCCATTAACACCCTTCTTCCTACTCCAAGCATAACTATTCCTGCCCCTCAATCAAAATAACCACCTCCACCACCTACCTCTACTGAACCCACTCTATCTGCCCAACTTTCTAAAAAGCCCTCAAAATCCAAAAAGATTCCTGTACCAAAAATAGAGCCCAAGAAGAAAAGCAGCTCAAGAGAGCCCAAGTTCAATCAAAACGGGCTAAAAAGATGAAGAAAGAAGAAGAAGAAAAACTGGCTGAGGCAAAGGAAGAACAGATTGAGGAAGTAGTGTTTCAATCTGTGATTGAACACTCGCTACAAACAGCCTCTATAGAGCCTGGAGTGCAAGAGCTGTTGACTCAAGAGGACATGGCTGCTACCTCAAGAGGTAGATTACCTAGATCTCTTTTCTAGGAAATTCCACAATCTGTTTCTGTCTCTCAAGTCTTCAACCGTCTTTTTGTAGACTTAACAGCCACACCTAATATTGATCAACCTACAAGGGCTGTCTCACTATCTGTTTCCTTCGCGGAACCTGAAGCCGAAGGAACTTCGTCTAGAGGAGCTGCACCTATGATAGACGAAACATTGCTAGAAGCCTATCGCTTTGAAACGCCTCCATCTGAACGTCTCAAAAGGCACACAATGATCTACTTTGAGCAGCCTAAGTCACGTCAAACTAGAACAACAAAAGAATATCATTTACCAGAGCCCTTCGACCTATAAGTTCTTCAAGCTCTCACCAATTATGAACTGGGTGAAGTAAACAACTCAAGGATGTGGACGACTCTCATCAATGAATAATGGCCACTCTTGGTACGCCATGGGTATGCTGAGAAATTTCCTAATATTCCAGAAGAAGCTACCCCTACACTATCTTATGAGTCGCACATCACTCCATAAGTCTAGGAGGAAGGATACAACACTCAGTCAGACGCTCCAATCTTCGTCTATCCACCATCAACCAGATTGAGATTTTCAACTGGATATGAAGTTTGGAGATAGTGTGGGACTCTCTATCACACATTTCCTTTCATGCTGAAATGTAACTACTCAGAGTATCTGATCATGTGCAGAACGTACCATTACAAGCCCAAAATCATTTATCCATTCTGTCATGGGATGATCAAGACCTACCGCCTCACCATCCATCCAGAATATAGTCCACACTTTGAAGAATGGTGGATTGGTGATGATGACTGGGAGTTAGGGAGAGTGATGAACAACTTCCTATGGGAGAAGATGCAGATTTCTTTGCAGCACACAATCTGTGAGTGAAGGTGTCCAGACCTTGAACTAGGCTTGCCTAGATTCATGGCTACTCAAATATGGCTCCTCATGAAGCCATGGACCACCTTTCGCATCTGTTGTCAGAAGAACTATCCGTGCCAAAACCTATCTATGGGGAAAGGAAAAGAACCGAAGTTCAGACATAACCCCTGAAGGCACATGATGATCAGACGGAAAGCATTATCATCTGCACAGCTGGCCAAACTAAAAGGCAAAGCAACTCTTAGAAGCACATGCCGCAAGAAGTTGTAAGACCATGTTGAAGCACTAAAACATTTCTCTGGCTTGTCTGCTGATGAGAAGAGTCTGCTAAGCCATGAAGCTACATTTCGTCTGACAGGTCATTGGACACAAGTCTCTCCATCTCCCTCAAGCAGTACCACCAACCCCCAAAATCAACTATCCATAAACCTACCCCAAACCTATATCTTTTTCTCCTCTGAAACCTTTGAAATATCTCTACCTTGCGGCCACTTTTGGTTTTGTGGTCCTCTTGTGCCATATGTTTTCAATTTATGTTTTGTAGAGGAACCCAGTGATGAAGCAGCTACCAGCTCTGCACCTACACCTTCAGACGACAGACAAGCTTTCAATGAATTGAAGATGACTGTGCAGCGTCTTGAAGCTAATCTTAGGAAAGAACGCAAGAAACGCAAACGAGTAGAACTTCTGTTAGGCAATCTAGCAAAGCGCTTCAAAAGTGACCTTGGCTCATCATCTACACCTTCAAACTCTGAATCTTTTGATTGATGATGGCAAAAAAGGGAGAAAAATAGAAGACAAAGGGAAGTATAAAGATATTAATCTTAGGGGGAGTAAATTTTTTTTATATATACAATGATGAATTATGAGTTGAATAATATCGTCTGGTTTCTTTCAGTTACTTCCATATATATATTGCATCTGCTTAACTGAAGTACACCTATATAAAATGTTTTACACTCATAAAAAAAAGCGTTTTCATGGAAAAATGTTTTATATGAACTATAATTGTTTGTCATCATCAAAAAGGAGAAGATTGTTAAGACAAAGGAAGAATTTACAACCCTCAAATATTTTGATAATAACAAACAATTAAAATTATATATGTCCTCACATAATCCTTTGATCATTCGTTCACATGTAATCATCTGACATTTTTAAAATTGAATATCGTCTTATCTTTTGATTGAAAAAACTTCGTAACTAACAAGTCTTACAGATGATAACAATGTTCTAAAATGATCTGCACATCAATTAGAGCGTAAGCTACCTCGAAACGTATAAAGCCTATATACCTACTCTCAAGAAAAGTCAGCGAAAAAGAAGGAATATGTGTGCGAATGTCAGAACGGGAAAGCGGACATGACAACTGTTACAGATTGAGTACAAGAATAGAAAAGATAAGTAGACTGCTTTATCTTATCATATGACAAGTTGGTAAAAAGCATTAAATGTTGCATTTAATGCTCCAACAACTCTTTTCATCAGACGAAGGCTATCTTCTGCAAAACACTCAACGGATACTTTCAGAGAAGCTTATAAATAGAAGAAGAGACCTCCTTCGAGCTGTTGTTGTGATCATAATTATTGTTGACATAATTGCTGCTAATTCTGAAAATTCATAACCACTTTAAGAAAAGAAAAAGCTCTTCCAAACTTTGTTTGTAAAATTCTTCTTGTACTTCGTTGTATATTCGTCTAATAAGACTTTAAACCTAGTGAGGTAAACTCACACGTAAACCTTCTTCTTAACGAGATTGGTGGAAGCCTGAAGAGGCTTTGATTCAAAGAATACTTGGGTGTTTGCTTGGAGAGGCAAGTGAAAGACTATATGGGTTGAGCTTGAAGAGGCTTATAGAAAGAATACTTGTAACTTGTGAAAGTTAGTAGAACTTGGTTGTTGCCAAGAACTGGACATAGTCTCTGGGGTGAGACGAACCAGTATAATTTCTGTGTGCTTTCTGGCTTTATCATTCAGCTTTTGTCTGTCTTTTAAAACGTTTTTGAAAATCCTTTTGATCTTATTTCAGATAATACATTGTTAACAAAAGAATTGCGACAATTCGATATAACATAATTCAACCCCCCTTCTTGTGTTATCTTCATGTTCTACAATGATCTTATTGTGTGTTTAATTATACGCTTTATAACTTGTGTGTTTAATTATATTCAAGTTACTTATGTGTTTAATTATATGCTTTATATTCAAGTTATGCATTATGAGTGAACCTTAGTTTCTCGTTTGAGATTCAATACAATAATTAAAGTGTTAATTGTTGTATTGAATCTTGAATTGTCTGATTGGACAGTTTTGGAAGTTTCATTTTTTTTACACTTGATTAATATGTAGATGTTAAGTCTCGTCTTAAATTTGATGAAATTTTGGTTTAGTGTCATGTTGTGTCGTCAGGTGCATACTTGATTATGTGGATTTGATGTCACCATTTTCATTTTGTGTACTTGGAAACCAATGCAAAATGCTTCTGAAATTTTGTCAAACTTAATATATGAGATTTATCATGTATGTACCAATCAAGTTAAAAAAAATGTCTTCCTGAATGGGACAAGGTCACACCTTTTAAAAAAAAAGTAAGATTTACATGCATTAATATATGTTTGTGTGTACCACAAGTCGTAGTTATGGTCAAAGTTGGATGAGTGCAAGTCACATAAGTGATGAGTATGGAAATAGAGTTGAAGAGTTTCTAGAATTTGCTAAACAAATATTGCTAATAGTAATGGAAACTATTATTGTCCTTGTGTTAACTATTTGAATAGGAGACGACTAGAAGTTGAGTTAATATGAGAACATCTTCTCATTGATGGGTTTCTTAAGAGTTATACAATATGAGCATGACATGGTAAATTGTTAGACATTCCAAGTGTGTCCCAAACAAAGCAGGTTGATGTAGATATGGACAATCGATTAGAGTATATGATTTGGGATGTTAGACAAGAGTTTTTCAACGAGCACATGTGTAGGACACTTTGTCTAGTGATGCTGAGAAACCTTCGTATCCGGGATACACTAAATTCACATGGTTGTTAATGGTGTTAAGATTGGTGAATGTCAAGGCAAGAAATGGGTGGAGTGATAAAATCTTCACTGAATTGCTTGAGTTGTTGAAGGACTGAAGGTAACACATTATTGAACTGTAACTATGAGGCGAAAAAGGTGGTGTCTAATGGGTATGGACTACAAGAAAATACATACCTGCCTTGATGATTTCATACGTATAGAAAAGAGTTTGAAGAGATGCATAAGAATGCCAGGTGTGGAGTATCACGCTACAAAGTGAAGGATGGTGATTCTAATAGTGATGAGAGTACAAAAGAAGGTCCTTCTGTGAAGGTGTTATGGTATCTTCCAATAATTCCAAGGTTTAAGTCATTGTTTGCTGATGCAAACAATGCGAAGAACCTTGGCATGCAAATGGGAGAAAATGTGATGGACAGCTTTGCCAAGGATTCTCCATAATGGAAGAAAATGATCGTTTATTTCTAGCTTTTGGGACTGAGGCCAAAAACCTTAGGCATAAACTTGTTACTGATGGGATAAATCCTTATAGTAACTTATCCAATAAGCACATTTCATGGTCGGTTCTCCTAGTAATTTACAATATGCCTCCTTGATTGAGCATGAAGCAAAAATATGATATGTTATTTATGAGGATTTTGGGCCCTAAACAACTAGGAAATGACATAGATGTTTACTGATGTTCCTTGATTGAAGATTTAAGAATGTTGTGGGAGGAAGATGTTGATGTGTATGACAAGTATCGCCATCAAAATTTTATGTTGCATGAATTGTTATTCTGTACCATTAATGGCTTTCCAGCATATGGAAACTTTAGCGGGTATAGTGTTAAGGGGCATAATGCATGCCTTATCTGTGAAGAAGATACATGCTACCTACAACTGAAACATGGAAAGAAGATGGTTTACACTGGGCATCAAAAATTCCTTAAGCTTAATCACCTATATCATAGACTGAAAAAAGTTTTTAATGCATGTTAGGAGGATGGTATTGTGCCACCTGTCTTAACTAGTGAGTAGGTTTATGAATAGGTGAAGGACATCAATGTTGACTTTAAAAAGACCTAAAAGAAGGCTACTGAGAAAAGGTCGATATTCTTTGATCTCCATACTGGTGCAATCTAGGTGTTAGACATTGTATAGATGTTATGCATGTAGAAAAAAATGTCTGTGATAATGTAATCGCCACGCTTTTGAACATTAAAGGCAAGACAAATGATGGTTTGAATGCTTGTCAAGAGCTAGTTATTGAAAGAGCAAGAATCGCACAAGAAAGGGGGGTTGAATTGTGCGTTAAAAAACTTTTCAACTTAAAAGCAAGTTCGTAAGCATTTTAAGCAAAGGATAGGGAAGAACAAGAACACAAGGAATTTATACTGGTTCACTCAACCTTGAACTACGTTCAATCCTTTCACCTAGAAGGTATTTACTAACCAACCTTAGGTTACAAGTATTCTTCACGGCCTCTTCAGGCTTTACAACGCAATCACCCCAAATTGCTTTAACAACCCAAGTATTCTTTTTCACTAAGCCTCTCTAGGCTTTCACAACAAATACAATTGATTACAAAGAAAAATGACTCACAAAGTAAGGATGTAAAAGATTAAGTCCACTACAGAATTGTTTCTGAGATATTTCACTATTGTCCAGTGAACGTAGGAAAACAATGTGCTCTTTACAAAAGATTTTCAAACAGCGTCTATTCTTTTCACTTGATATGTTTTCGTTGTTTTTTGCATATCGTTCTTCTTTCTTGATAAATATATAGTCCTCAACAAAAAAAAGCTGTTGAAGATGACTTAGCTTCAGTCTTCAAGAAAGAAGCGCATGTATCAAGCTTTCAGACAGGTCAGAAAAGGCAACTTCTGAACTTGCACCAAAACGAAAGGTGCAAGACTATGTTAATGGTCTACTTTTCTAAACATTCTTCATTTAGCTTGTCAGCTTAAGAAGTTAACATCTTTTTTCTGAAATGTTGTGCTTTTGCACTAGAATTTTTCTGTCTACCATTTAATGCTTGAAATATTTGAATGTTTATATCTTAAAAAGGTAAGGTATTAGTCTCGAGATATGTATGAAAGACGTATAGATTGGACGAATATTTTAAAATATACTTAGCTGTTTAAGAGCTTTCGTTTGGACATGTCTAGTATAAGTGTTAAATGCTTAAGACATATAGTCCATGAATGAGACTTTACTCTTGGACGGTCATCATGTATAAGCTTTGGATGCTCGATGAGATTGGCGTATTGGACGCCATGAGTTTGGATGCTATAAACTCGTTAATTCACACAGAGACTTAAACTTTAATAAGTTTGTTATCTTCAAAACTTTGAGGGATTGGACGCTTCAACGTCTTTGGTTCCAATAGTTATGATGGGTATACGCTTGTAGTTAGGTCTATAGTCAGTAGATAAGTAGCAATATTTGCCTCCAACATGTCATACCTTGTTAAGAAAGGAGAAAACAAGTTTTTGTAAGTGTGTATAGGTCGTGAAAGTGTCATAAGGATACTCTTCAAATGTCAAGAGTCTTGTGTCAATAAAAGATCTCAAATTAGTTGGCTTAAAGTCTCATGATTGCCACGTCTTGATGCAACATTTTCTACCAGTGGCAATTCGTGACATATTGCCTAAAAATGTGAGACATGTCATAATGCGACTATGCTTATTCTTCAATGCTATATGTAGCAAAGTCATTGACCTTTAGAAGTTGGATGAGTTGGAAAATGAAGCTACTATTATTTTGTGCCAGTTAGAGATGTATTTTCCTCCTTCATTCTTCGACATTATGGTTCACTTAATAGTGCATCTAGTGAGGGAGATTAGAATGTTGGCCTTATTTATTTAAGGTGGATGTACCTAGTTGAACAATACATGAAGATCTTGAAAAGGTACATGAAGAATCCATACTATTTAGAAGCATCTATTGTTGAGAGGTACATTGTAGAAGAAGCCATTAAGTTTTGTACAGAGTACTTGTCACAAGTGGAAGCTGTATGGCTTCCTAAATCTCATCATGAGGGAAGATGTGGAGGTCATTATACAAGAGGTGTAAAAGTTGTCACCAAGGATCGAGAGGAAGTGCTTCAAGCACATTTGTATATATTGCATAACATTGATGAGGTTCTCTCTTACTTATCTGCTCACAAAACCCTTGTTAAGGTAAATAACCCTCGAATGAACAAAAAATGGGTGTTGAACGAGCATAACAAAACTTTCTTAAATTGGTTTAAAGAAAAAATTGATGATGATGATGATAGTGCTTCTGATACGTTAAAATGGGTAGCACATAGGTCTAATTGATGCGCACATTTTATAATATGTTTAGTATAGTTTTTATTACTAGATTACATGCATTTCATTATAGTTTAGGACTAGTTATATGTTTAATTGCATGAATTTCTCCTTTTGTATCATGTTACGCCTTTTTCTTTGCTTGTATGTGGTTTTAGGAAAATCTTGTAGGTTGCTTGGGCTTGGAAAGCAAAAGATTGACTATTTGGAAGCCCTCTAGATGATTTCAAGACCTTAGAGTGCTTAGAAGTCCTCTTAGAAAGCATGATAGTCATCCCAAAGCATTTGAAAAAGAAAAACTTGAAGAAAAATTGTTGAAGACCTCGCCACCATCTAGTGGCAATCATCACCACGCGGTGGCACACTTCCCAATGCTAAAAACTACACCTACGCGTCTGCCACCACGTGGTGGCGGCCATCACCAATTGGTGGCACATCCCTTAGAGCCTAAATTCACCCTTGTGCATCTGCCACCAGGTGGTGATACCTATCACCAGGCAATAGGCGGAAAAACCTACTGGATTTTGCAAGCTTTCCATTTTCTTTTGAGGATTAACCTAAGACCTACTGTAATATAAATATAAATAGACATTCTTAGGGATTTTATCTTTCAACCTTGCTTCAGAACACAGAGAATTGGAGGAATGCTCTTTTCTTCTTCAATTGTCTCTAATTTGTCTTTATGTTCTTTCTCTTTTCTTTTTGGTGTTCTTTCATGACTATGTGTGAGTAGAACCTTATTTTTCTAGGATTAGCCCTATGATTGTCTTAATGAATTAATTTTCGTTTGTCTATGTGTGATCTTGTTCCTCTTTTGATTTCTCTTCTATTGCTTCAGCATTTTTCATAACCTTAGGGATTTGGGGAAGTACTGAAAGGTGAATCCAAACACCAAACCCATAGGACAGGAACTTAGGTTTAAATCACGAAAGTAGGTTAAAGCCTTTGAGGAATAATTGAATTAACAAAGAACTTAATGGGTCTAATTGAACACAACTATCACGACAGTAGGTGGTAAATTTGGTTAGATACCCATTCGTATCTTGAAAGAGAATGAAGGGTACCTTAGGTTAGTTCACCTTCAATAAAAGCAAGTGAAGCACATAGGTAGCAAGATTAAGGGATTAAGTGTCGAAGTACAAAACCTCAATCATGGAAACCTTCTCATTTTGAATTACCCTCAATTTTAATTACCGTTTAAGTTAATCTTTAATTGCATTTTTTTCTCAATTACTTAAACCCTAAATTTTCCCAATTAAAATTCCTTTTATTTAATTTTTATTTATTTAGCAATAATCACTAAACACATAGTCCCTGTGGATACGATCTTAGAATTATTACTTGACGACAATTGGCACTTGCAGTTTCTACACATCACTAACCTTGATGTCATAACTTGGATTGGATAGGATATCAGTAAGTATTCCTTCTACACAAAGTCACAATATGACAAGAGTATCATGCAAAACAATGGGGTTACTTTTCAGGCTGAGTCGATGCACTTCTCTAGTTCAAAAGATAAAAACCCCATTATGGCATCCATAAGTTACTTTGGAGTCATTGAAGACATTTGGGAGATTGATAATATTACATTTAGAGTGCCTATTTTTAAATGTAAGCAGGTTGATAATAACACTGGTGTGCAAACCAATGAATTAGGATTTACTTGGTAAACCTTCGCAAAGGTAGCTTATAAGGACAAGTCTTTTATCATGGCATACCAGGTAAAACAAGTGTTTATGTCAATGATCCTTGTAATGAAAGGTGGTCAGTAGTTCTCCAAGGAAGAAGCATGCTTGGTACTCACAAAAATCAAGATTTAATACTTGATATTTCTGACACTCCTTCTGTCTCAACACAAATACCTACTATCATTGAGGAAAATGAAGTGGATGATGTACATGCCACTCATGATGATTATGATGAAAGGATATGGGAGAACATTCCTACCTAACCGTGTAAGAAATAAGTTATGTTTATCCTGTTATTTAATTTAATCATGTTTTCATTATGTTCATCAGAAGGGAACCTTACATTCATATATTTTTTAGTTAGTGTTGTGTCTGCATATAATATTTTGTAAGGTAGGCCCACGACAAAATCAATCAAGCTTGAATGGATTTTCCCCAAGTAGTTTACAATCCTAACATTCAAAAGCACATTAATTATAGTTATATTGTTTATGATCTAATGTTACGTTATTATATGTTGCAGTTATTAGTTGATCAGCAACCATTGGGTGATGACACAATTGTTTATAAATTACATCTCAAAATTCATTATGTTTGTTTAGAATGTATTTGGGTAGTTTAGAATTGTATTTTAGAATTAGTTGTAGATGAAATATATATATATATATATACATATATATATATATATATATATATGTTTATTTAGAATGTATTTAGGGTTTAATTGCTAATAGTTGTAGATGAAATTTATATATGTTTAGAATGAATATAGGTAGTTTAGAATTGTTTAAAGTGTGTTTAAGAGACACTTTAGCTTATAATTATGTTTTAATGCATATATTAATATTTATTAATGATATTTCAAATTTAGCATATTTAATTATGATTGAACTGCTAATCTAGGTCTGTTTGTAATTCACAAGTTGGGAAATTTATAAAACATACAAAATATTTATAAAAAAAAACATGACATTCTACATCGGTTAAGGCTATAACCGATGTAGAAAGTGAAAGTCACTTTCTACATCGGTTAAAGCCTCAATCATTATAGAAAGTCACCTTTCTATGCATAGGGAACTTTATACATCGGTTTAATGTGTAATTGATGTAGAAATGTGACTTTATATATCGGTTATATCTTAAACTGATGTAACCAATGTAGAAAATCTTCTGTTACATCGATTTTTTATCCACTGTAAAAAAGGCCCACTTTCTACATTAGTGAGATCCATATTGGTTCAAGAACCAATGTAAAATCTTTGAAATAACTGATGTTGAAAGTGTCTATTGCAATAGTGTATTAAAAGAAGAATACTAGCAACACTCTCTCTAACACTCTCTTTCTAATATTCTCTCTACTATTGGTTGAAATTTATTGAAAATCACAATTTTTGGCAGGTCTCACTTCTTATTTAATGAGTCTCTCTCTTGATTTAGAAATGAGACCTACCAAAGTTTATAATTTTCAATAAATTTCAGCCAATAATAAGAAAAGTATTAAAAAGAGTGTTACCAATATTCCCCTTTACTAAAATGTTAAACGAATGAGCTCATAGTGGAACGGACTAGAAATTACATTAATTACTACCAAAAAACAAAAATATGCTACTGAAACTGAATTACAATGATCTAGAATAAAAGCGTATAAAATAAACAATAACAAAATGACATAAATTAAACATGAAATCATTAAATTTTATAATGGGAGAAAATTTAAAAACTTGAGTGGGATACTTGGAAGCTTTACGTTAGCCTATAACGTGAACAAGGCAGTTTGGTATTTGGACCTATATAGCTACAATTAGTACGTGTGGATCAGAAGAAGTTTAGATAAATTAGGGAGCAATATAAATTGTTGAAAATTTTGAAATATTTAAATAAAAGAGTTATAAATATGGTAATTTATGAAATGTTTGAACACTCAATTGATGTGACTAGTTTAGTTGTGAGCTATTTTGAGTTCTTTTGTGACATGTCTCATGCGTTTCTTTATATTAGTCTTGTTATATTGTTATTATCATATTAAGCTTAAACTTTGAACAAAGGAGGAAAAAAGGAATTCTGTCTTTTTTTTTTCCGGGAGGGAGGGGAGGGGGGAACTATTTCTTATAACATATTTTAATCTTTATATTTTATTTAAATTTTTAACATATTAAAAACTATTTTTGAAAATTTTTTGGCAACCCATCCTACCAACTAAGGGCCCGTTTGGGGTGGTTTTTGGTTGAGTTTTGAAATTTTCAAAAACTACAACCAATTTTTAGATTTTAAAAATTAGTTTTACTTTATTTTCTAATTTTTGGTTTCAAAATAAACTTACTTTGAAATTTCTTATTCTGTTAAAATTAGTTTAAGAATATGTTTGTGTGGTGATGATAGTGGTGGTGGTGACGGCAATAATGATGGTGGTGGCGGTCGTAATGCCGACGATGACGATTGTGACAATGCCGACGGTAACGGTTTGTGGCGGTACCAATGGTGGTGGTTGTGGCGGTACCAGTGGTGATCATGCCAGTGCTAGTGGTGATGGTGGTGGTGGAGTCAGTGGTGGTGGTGACGGTGCCTGTGGTGGTGGCAGCAGCGCTGGTAGTCGTGACCGTGGTGCTGGCGGTGACGATGGTAGTGGTGATAAAGCTTGTGGTGGTAGAGGCGATGCCGGTGGTCGTGGTAGTTGTGGCAACGGTGATGGTGGTGGCACTGTCAGTGTCGATGGTGGTGGCAGTGTAGGTGTCAATGGTTGTGGTGGTGATGGTGATGGTAGCGGTGGTGGTAGTGGTGCGACGGCTGCGGAGATGACGGCAACAGTAGTGGTGGTGGTGACAGTGGTGGTAACAATGGCGGTGGTTGTGGTGGTGGTGGTGGCAAGAAAGGCTATTGTCAAATATAATTATGTGTATTTTTTTAAAAAAAACCAAAAACCAAATTTACAAATCCTTTTTTCTTGGTTTTGAAAATGAATGTAAAAGTGTTTTGAAATTGAGTTAAAAACCATTTCAGCTCCATTTAGCCAAACTGCGTTTTGTTTTGAAAATTGCATTTGAAAACCAAAAACCAAAAACTCGCAACCACCCCAAACGAGCCCTAAGGGAGAAAATAGGTTAAACTGAACAAGGCTTTGCTTAAATAGGTTTGGACTATTTAAAAATTCAAGGCCTAAGCTTGTCTTGTTAATTGTTATAAGCTTTATTTTTAGATTTGGTCTGACTTATTTGAAAGTCTGATTTAGCCTGTTAACCTATTTAAAGGCTTATTTCATATTAAAGCTTTTATATAGGTCTAACTTCTCTCTGCATGGGCTAATAGGCTTATAGACCAATGGAAAAAAAAACTCTATGCAAAACAAAATATAATCTACAAAAATTAATATCATTGCTACTCAAAGTGTAACACCCCCATCTCAATTTTTTAATTGTTTTCTTAATATTTGATGATTTATTTTTGAAAAATCGGAAAGGAATTTCAAAAATTATGTTGTCCACTATTGTATTTAGAATGTCGAGAGCTATCTAATTGTGATTTTAATAATTTTTCTTAGACAAAGCTCAGAGAAATTAGAAAATGACGATTTTGCTCTTATTTCTCTATATTAAAGGATGATATGAGAAAAAGATTCAATTAATAGTAAAACATCAATTTGAGCTTCGAATCATGTCATATATATTAAAATATAATTTTAGAAAATTTCTAAAAATTTTCTGTGTAAAATGACTAAAATGCCCCTGTGTGCTTGATAAGCCAAATCAATATTGGTTTGACATTCAGAAATGGTGAAAATAGTAATCTCAATTCATTTTTAGGTAAAATTTTTAAAATTTTCATAAAAATTTTGGTATTTATTGAATTAAAATGGAATTAATATGAATTTTTAACTCAAAAATACAAAATAAATAAATAATAATTTTAAAAAATAATAAAAAATTAATTTAATTATTAGAAATTAATTTTTGATGAAAAATAATGTATATGTCCAGTTTCACATTAAAAATCATTAATTTGATAATAAAAGCTATTTCATTCAAGTTTAGGTAATTTTATTTGTTCCGATTGATTTAACTGTAGAGAAATTAAGTACAAAAGTACTTGGAACAAGGGGCACGTCCCAGCCTAGTAGTGACTCACCCATCTATTTTTGTTTATGTGTCCTCTAATTAAATAAAAAAGAAAATAAAAATATGGAATTATTACATAAGCCATGATCTCACTTTAGGGACACATAAGCCACCTCTTTCTCTATAAATAGCCAACATTTTGGACAAAATTTTCACCATCCTCTTCTCCCTTGAGTTGGACGAAGCACTCACCAAAGGCCTCCTTCACCATAAAATTTTGTTTACAACCAAAATCTTGCTAGTTTTCCTTAACTTAAGAAACCACCCTTCTAGGAGCTTGGAACCAACATTACCATCAAGTTTTCTCCTCTTCATCAACCATCTTTAAGGTAATGGGGGAAGTGGGGTTGTTTCTAAATTTTAGTCACTTTGCATGTTGGTAGGAAAGTTTTTCCCCTAAGCCTTTCAATACTTAAATTTAACTATGTTTTAACTATATTTTTTTTATAATATTATAATGTTTAATGTTAGATTTTAATTTTTACTAAATTGTTATGTTACTCAAATTTAGATAATTAAATTATAATTACTAAGTTGTTATTCTGCTTAAATTTATATAATTGAATTATAATTACTAAGTTATTATCTTGTCCAAATTTAGATAATTAAATTATAATTACTAAGTTGTTATTCTACTCAAATTTAGTTATTTTACTTAAATTTAGATAAATAAATTATGATTATTAAGTTATTATTCTGCTAAAAATTTTAGTGATAAAGTTATGATTATTAAAGTTGTTATTCTGCTAAAATTTTAATTGTGATTTATGGATTGTCTAATTTATCATTACTAGCGTAATAACCATTGCCATGCACGGGTATTAAATTTATAATTTATAATTTTTAAATAATTCTATATTTAGGTAAAAATTAATTATTCTTTTTAAATTAACTGTCCTTTTAAAATTTAAAATTATTTTAATATTAATTAATTCAATTTTGTAATTTAAAATAATCCAATTACCTTTGTTTAAAATAATTTTCATTACACTAATTAAAGTACATATTGATCATAATTACCTTTATTAATTCATATCACAATATATATCAGTCATAATTACCATGAATAACAAAATTATGTATTTTAACATATAAAAATAGCATATTTTAGAAATATTTAATAAATAAATTTCATCAAAAAATAAATTATATAACGATTACATGTTATTATCTTAACTACATAAATTTAACAATTATATTAATTACTTTAATTATATCAAAAAAAATTCAAGCAAATTTAATAATACATTAAATAAAAAAACTAAAATATATATAATATGTGTCATGTGACTCATATCTTAGTATACATATCATGAATTTTCACATTAAATCAATCAAATCGCCATTATTTTTCTTAATTTATTATTAGAATAAAGAAAATTTTACTTTTTATTCAAATGTTTAAGTTTTTTCAATCGATATTAAATATAATTAAATATTTAGAAATTAATTAATTTAATTATAATTATGGGCCATTACCTAATTATATATATTTATTAATGATATTAATTACTTTAATTATACACTATAAATAATATATCTACCTTAAATTAAAATAATATTGCTATCTTCCTTAAAAATATACATGTCACAATTGTGATAACTTATTCAAATTAGAAGATATACCAATTGTAATTACCTAAATTATTATAATTACTCAAATGGACAGGAATGTTACTTTCATGTGAATTTGAAGCAAAAATCAATTTATTTCCTTTAAAATGCTATTTATAACAAAAATTTAACAGAAAAATTTGTTTCATTTCTATTTAAATAAATGAACATTGCATATTTAGGTTAAATTAATCATCAATTTTAAATTAATCGTCCATTTTAAACTTTGGTCCATCAAAATGTCATTAAATTAGTTCAAATTGACACATGTAATAAATAAACAAATAGTTCAATAATAAATGGAAAATTTAATATGAAAATAATTTAAATAAAAATTTCATATTTAGGTCAAAATGAATGGTCCTTTTAAATTAATCATCTATTTTAATTTTAAAACTATAATAGTCAATTTAATTATGTAATTTAAAAAATCTAACTACCATTGTTTAAAATAATTTTCATTATCTTAATTAAAATTTATACTGATCATAATTACCTTAATTAATATCACAACATAAACAATCATCATTACCATAATTAATAGTACTATGTATTTTAACATATAAAAATGGTATTTTTTAGCAATATTTAATAAGTATATTTCATAAAAAATAAATTAAATATAACAATTACATGCAATTATCTTAATTATTATCTAAATTATATATATATATATATATATATATAATAATTACGTTAATTATATCAATAAAAATTTCCAATAAATTTAAAAATATATTAAATAAAAAACAAATTTATATATATACATGTCATGTGTCCCTCATTTTATTATATGTGACATGAATTCTCACATTAAATCAAAATTAGTTTTTTCTTATTTTATTATTCAAATAAAAGATATTTATACTTTTGCATTTAAATGTTTAAGTTTATTCAATCAATATTAAATACAATTAAATATTTATAAATTAGCTGATTTCTAATTACGAACAATTACCTTAATTATATATATTTATTAATTACATTAATTACTTTAATTAAACATTTTACATTATTATATTTAACTTAATTTAAACTAATCTTACTTTCCTTTTTTTAAAAATATATATATGTCACAATAATCTTAATTAATTCAAATTAGAATATATACAGCTTGAAATTACCTTAGTTATTATAATTATTTAAATGGACAGAGATGTTCATTTTGGTGGATTTGAAGGAATACTTAATTTATTTCTATTTAAAATGCTATTAATAAAGAAAAGTCAATG
Source organism: Spatholobus suberectus (assembly GCA_004329165.1). NCBI lineage: Eukaryota > Viridiplantae > Streptophyta > Magnoliopsida > Fabales > Fabaceae > Spatholobus > Spatholobus suberectus. The sequence continues at coordinate 23,078,136 of CM014730.1, forward strand.
AAAATTTTTGTTCTATTTCCATAAAAATAAATGAACAGTGCATATTTCTTTTGGTGATTTGAATATTTGTAATTAATTGAATATTGCATATTTAAGTCAAATTAATCGTCTATTTTAAATTTTTGTCTATTAAAATGCTATTAAATTATTTTGAATTAGCAACATTTGTAATATATAAATAAATAATGTTCTAATAAATGAACAATTTAATATGGATATAATTTAAATGGACATTCCAATTATATAAATTATATATAACAATAACATGTAATGATTTTAATTTTAATTATATATATTTAATAATACATTAACCCTGAATCAAATGATCCCAAATGATGATGCAAAATTTATTTTATTGAGTAAAATCATATGAAAATGATCACTTTTGCTTTAAAGGCAAGTTTAGAATATTCTCTCATCCATTTATTTCTCTCTTGAATTCTTTTGAATCTGTACATGCAAAAAGAATAAAAATCTTAGTGGATCAAATTTAAAGCAATAAAGAAACAAAATCATAAAAACTCAAATAAAGAGGAAGTTAATAGCAAACTAGGACCTTCAACACCATCTTCACCTCCATCCTTACTGTCATTAGCTTAACCATCCATTCTAGACTATACACTAATCAAAAATAACATAAAAAAACAAACAAAGGGGGAACAATAAAATATAAAAGTGAAAAAAAAAAGAGGTTTCTCAAATGGAGAAAATGTAAAAATTAAAAGAAAAAGAAAAAGAAAAATTACCTAACATATATGCATATCAATTTGACAATATATTTTCTCACCTTAACAAAGACACAGAGAAGACAAAGATAATAGACGAAATCAATGCAATGGGAGTGACTGTTCAGAACATATAACAAAAAAATACCGTCATTGAAGAAATGAGAGGAGAGTTTGGGTCTCTTTCGAATATGCGTCCCTTTTTTATTTCTTCTTTCTTTCGTCACCTTTTATTTTCTAACTCTGTTTGAATTTCAAAATAAAAACATTAGGTACTAATAATTTTTGTAATTGTGTATAAGGGTGATTGTGAAATTGTGCTTAATTAGAATATACAATAAAAATTAATTTCCTAATTTTGCGTGTCATAATTGTCCATAAATTATTTTGTGTGCAAATAATTGTGTGTCATAATTGTCCATAAATTGATTTGTATGAAAATGAATGTGAGACCAACATGTAAGCAAAAAATATAGGGAAATATTCTAGTGTTGCCAAGTGAGATAAGATTCTATGTGAAATTGCTCCAAAGATTAGCACGTGGAACTTTCCTATTTAATATGGATATAATTTAAATAGACATTTCAATTATATAAATTATATATAACAATTACATGTAATGGTTTTAATTTTAATTATATATATTTAATAATACATTAATATTGAATCAAACGACCCCCAATTTATGACTCAAAACTTAGTTTATTGAGTAAAATCATACAACAATGATCACATTTGCTTTAAAGCCTAGTTTATAATATCTTCGTCATCCATACTCTTAAAATATATAATAATAATTATACACAAATATCCTCCCAAATTATACTTAAATATATAATAATTATTATTTTGGTCCTTGAAATTTATATTAAATTATTGTCATAAATAATAGAATGCAAGTAAGAAAAAAATTGATTTAGTAAAAATTATTTATTGATTTTTATTTAGGACAAAATTAGGGTAAACGTAAATAAAAAATTATTGATTAAATACATAATTTTTAAAAAAATAAAAAATACTCATTAGGTTATCTTTGATTTCGAAAATAAATAAGAAAACTATATATATTGTTCTCGTTAGTTATTAACAATTAATTAAGTCAAATGATCAATATAATTTTTGGTTATAATTAAGGTATTTATTTAAAAGGTAGGTATTTAACAGAATTTTCAAATTCAAAATTCAAATATAGCTATTTAAAACTCATTAATGTAATAATTATGATGTTAATAATTATGGTATGTAACCAAACCAAATATTTACGAAGCACCATATAATAACACTTGTCATCCGAACCTCTCTATAAATGACACATGTCATCCGAACCTCTCTGTAAATGACACGTGTCATCCAAATCCTAAAAATTACTCTTGATTCGCCACGTGTAATCCAAACTTGTGAATGGATTCTTAAATTTATTTATAATGGTGCAATTTTTGTAATATAAGGCAAAAATTATTAATTGTATTGGTGCTCAAATTAAACGAAACCAAGGAAAACCTTTACTTGATAAGTTAGAAATTGATAAGCTGGAGAGTAATGTAAAGCAAGAGACATGTAGTGGCATGACATCCTACTTGTAACATCCCCCAAAAATAGGTTATTATTATTATTATTATTAATACATAAATAATATTCTTTTATGTTGTTTTATGAGTGTTTTGCATAATATAAAACCTCGTTTTGTTTTAAGATATAATAGTAGGCCTAATAACCATTAAGGTCCAATAAGTCGTTTAGGCCTAATAAGGGTTTTGACCCTTATAAGACCACTTACACACACAAACCCTTACTTCACACACATAAGAGAGAAAGAAGAGAGAGAATGAGAAAAGAAGAAGAGGAGAAGGAGAAAGAAGTATGAATCCAACCATTCAATCACTTCTGAAAGCAAATAATGAGTGTTTCTAATTCATCTTCTTTCCATTATCTCACTTGATTTGGAGTTAGGAATGATGGATTAAAGGTTTAAGGGTTCTTGAACCCTATAATAGAAATTTGGGTGATTTGTCTGATTGATGAGTTATTTTGATAGACTTCATGGTTAAATAATGTGTATAAGTATTTATAAATTTATTATGTTGCTTTGGAATGGTTGTATAGTAACTAATAGCCAAGGGATTGAAAAATTGCATCCCATATACCTATGTTCGTGTCAAGGGTGTCGCCAAGCGCCAGTATCGTGTCGTTGGGTGACATTCAACCAGAGCTAGTAATCTGTCGCTGGGCGGCAGTATTAGGCTGCCGAGCGACATGGCTATCGCTAGGCGACAGTAATATGTTGTCGAGTGGCATTCACCCAGAGCCGAATATGGGACTTTGGTAATCTATCGTCGGGAGGCAATATTATGCCGCTGAGCGACAAGGTTGTCACTGAGCAAAAATAATATGTCGCTGGGCATCAAACCCCTAGAACAAAATGTTAATTTTAAATGTATGATTTAATATATGTCTATTGTTTTCAATATAACTAATGATTTTATGAGAATATGTTTTACGTAATGTCATGTACGAAAGGTCTCTTTTGAGTTTAAAAAGAATAAGAGACTCTATAAATACCAAAACTTGTATTTGAAAAGCCCCTTGGACCGAAGGGGGATATAAATACGAGGTTGTAATATATCAAAGTTGTAATTAAAGGAACGCATGCATAAGACTAAGATGCCCTCTTTGGGTGAATGAGCGGGTTCTGTCACTTCCTATACTCCAAAGGTTAGTGGCTAAACCTCTTGGACCGGAGAGGTATATAAATAAGAGGTCATGGCATAAGAACAAAGGGAATGCTCCTTGAAAGTTTAAGCTCAATACTTTTCCAACGAAAAATAGTAAATTTAAAAGTTAAGTATACAATAGAATGTAATGAAAAGTGTATGTTTAAGGAAAGTAATTTGACGTTTATTATGATTTATTTATGTATGAATTCCATTAACTTTATTGCATCTGTTTTAGCACTCACTGAGACTTCGTCTCATTAGTTTAGTGTTTATGTTCCAGATTGACAGGTGAGGACAACTAAAGTTTGACCTTGAAGACATCATGTTTTGTAATTAATGTACTGAAAGGATATAGTTTATGTATTTTGAAGAATATTGATTTATGGATGGAAGTTTTGGTATAATTATTCTCTAATGTGAATATTCCTCTTTTTGTTACATATGATTATGTTATATTAGGGCTTTATGTAGATTTTGTACAGCAAATGTATTAGTAATGACATTACAAATGTCATATTCATATACTCAATTATTTATATTATCCATACTCTGATTATTAAAAATGTATATATAAAGGTGTTGTTTGTTAGGGTGTTACACTACTAGGAAAGCTACAATTTAGTACACTAAGGAATGAAAGATAGAAACCCATTTGCGGAGGTCTTGAGGGCAGGCATTAAGTGGTGAAGGTCCCAATGGCTAGGATAGCCCTAGTGAGTCGGGATATTCGCCTAACCAAGTTTGACAATCCCGACAACTACTCAACATTTCAGGATTGATTTGAAAGTATACTTCTATAAATGGACATCTTAAACTATTATTTTATTCTTCAATGATGATGAGAATTGTACCATGTAATGTTGTTGAGAGAGGTATATGAACTCCCAGTCACTTTTTAGTTCTGTTGAGAACTATTACTCACTATTGGGAAGTATGGATTCATACTGAGTCAAGAATAGTGTAGTATAACTTAGAATGAACCCTAGATTTCCCTCTATTGTCAATTGTATTTTATCTATATTTTATGATAGAATTCCGACCATACATGTGAAAGTGATTTTAGAACAAATTACCTTACTCTTTTTTTTTTCCTTCCATATATGGCTGATCGTGATTATTGAAGATGGCTATGCTAGTGCTGTTTGATCTACATATAAAGTATTTACATGGAGGAACCTGGGAATTTTAGGAAGATATGGATATCCCTACATACTTTGGCTATATATTTGTTACCTTCATTTCTCCTATTCCTAAGTTCCGATGCCACCTTTGACCTATATGATTCCCATTTCCTTTACAACAACTTTGCCACCAAATTTTGTTTATACTCCTCCTACTCCATCATTACCCGAGGACCTTGACATTCCTTTTGCTACACAGTATGTGAATGCTTATCCACCACTTCTTGAGTTACAAGGTACAGATTCTCCAGTTGTTGTTGATCCAGCGCCAGTGCCAGCAAACAATGGATCACCCATAGAGGTGGTACTTGTTGAGTCTCCCGTTGACTCCTCCAAGGTCGAGTACCAAGTGGATGGCCAATGGATGACACACCTTCCCATCATCATCTTCATATGGACTAGGGGTACCTTATAAGGTACCCAATGGACAGGCATACCATGCTGTGGAGGATGAGTCAGAGGAGACTCCTATGGATGAGAACCAGTAAAGCCAGTTTTATAGTATAACTCTTTTTGTATGAGGGATAGGGTAGATTGACACTACTCTGTATAAGACCTTTTTGATATATATATTGGATTAGATAGTGTCTCTCTTTTGATGTACTTTTTACCTATCTGTATTTAATTATTTTCTTTTATAACTGACATGTACTACGAAATTATGATATATATTAGGGGTGTTCAAATCCAAACCGATAAAAGAAAAATCGAAAACCGATCCAAATAACTGAAAACCTCCAATATTTCGTCATGAGAGAAGATTTTCTGGTAAGGGTACTCGAGGTGTAAATGTTAAACAAATAAGTCGGGAGGAAGTTCTGCAAGCACATTTCTATATATTGAATAACACTGATGAAGTTGAACCTTATTTTTCTGCTCATAAAAACATTGTCAAGAAAAATAATCCTAGAATGCCGAAGAAATGGCAGTTGACTGAGCATAACAAAATATTCTTAAACTAGTTTAAAGAACAAGTTTTGAATGATGATAATGCTTTTGGGGCATTAAAATGGTTAGCACATGGACCTAACTTTGATGTCATATGTTGGACTAAATACGATATCAACAACTTCTCCTTCTATACAAAGTCGTTGGATGAGAAGAGTACTGTGCAAAACAGTGGGGTTATAGTTGTGGCTGAGTCCATGCACTTCTCTAGTTCAAAAGATAAAAACTCTGTTATGGCATCCATGTGTTACTTTGGAGTTATCGAAGACATATGGGAAGTTGACTACACAAAATTCAGAGTGCCTGTTTTTAAATGTAAGTGGGTTGACAGTAACACTAGGGTGCAAACCAATGAGTTAGGTTTCACATTGGTCGATATTAGCGAGGTAGGTTATAAGGAGGAGCCTTTCATTATGGCATACCAAGCAAAACAAGTTTTTTATGTTAGTGATCCCTCTAACAAGAGATGGTCAATGGTTCTCCAAAGAAGAAGTGTGCATGCTGGTCATGAAAAAGAAGAATCAAATGCTGATCTTATTGAGATTTTTTCTTTCTCAACACGGATGCTGACTTTTATTGATGAAAATGAAGAGGGTGATGTACATGCCACACGTGATGATCATCACGAAGGAATATGGGAAAACATTCATACTTGACATTGTTAGTAACTTATTTATGTTTATGTTGTTGTATATTCTTGTTGATATTATACATTTTTTATTATATTGTTTAATTCTTTTTATCGTTATATTTATCTTTGAAATTTTCAAACTTCTCCAATGACAGTACTTACAAGTTTTTTTTTCTTTTCTAAACAGGCACTAGCTGATTCTTTTGGTTACTAATCTTATGAGTCTACCAAAAAAAAGGGTAGACGAGGTACACACCTAAAAGAACTGACTCTTAGTCGAGCTAGTGACCATCTGATACCAGTTCAGTTTGACATGTTTAGTGGGGCACCTGAGGGAGAAAACGCCATAAAATTCATTAGTTTTGTGGGCGTCCTTGCTCAGAGTAAGGTCTCTATCCTTTATGAGGATTGGGACCATGTGGAGGAGAGCGTAAAGAATCAAATATGACAAACTATCACGGTATTTTACTTCTACAATCTCAAATATATAAATTATATTTAACCATATTATTATCATACATTAATTATTTAATTTTATTTTGTAGTTGACTTATGATGTTCCACATAATGTCATGTTGGGAAAGAAATTACTGTCACTTGCAGCTGAGTGTTGGAGGGCATTTAAGACACAGCTCACCATGAGATACATATATGGAAAGTTGAAAGACACTTCTCCTTGTGAGAAGTATGCATTTTTGGATGAGGAGATGTGGGCAAAGTTTGTTGAAAGCCGGGAAGATCTTGTCTTCCAGGTTTAGTTGCATCATTTTTTTCTAATCATACAACAATATTTGATTAATTTTTATTGAATTTAATAGTGTCTTATTATTCGCAAGAGAAGAGAAAAAAGGGACAAGCAATTGCATCAAAGAATGTCCACCCCAAAAGATTGTCTCATAGGGGGTATAAGTTGCTTAAGTAGAAGATGGTGATGGAGAAGGTGAGGCAATGTCAACTGAAAACCTCGGCATCTGGTTTTTTTGTAGATATTGCTCCTCCATCACCACCACAACGATGGGATAAATGGAAGGTGGCTCGCACGCTAAAATCAGGTGGATATATATCGAACAAGACACGTGTTGTTGCTGAAAAGATTGTAAGTCATTTTTTATTTCAAATTGTAATTGTAACTTGATATGCCATATTTCTTACACATTTCTTGAATTAAATGTTGTAGGACTCATTGGTTGAGCAAACCTCACAGGGAACATTTGTTCCTCATGGACGTAAGGATATATTAACTACTGCTATTGGGAGACCAGAGCACCTGGTAGGGTTTGTGCAGCTAGACGAGGTATTGGCATTTGTGATTACTGGGGACCACCCTCATTAGTGGGCCCACCTCAAGAATTGTCACCAAGGAAGAGGTGGAGCGAATCAGGCAGGAGATTAGAAATGAGCTTAAAGAATAGTTGAGACGAGAGATTAGAGTGGAGTTGGCATCTTTGGGTCTTTCACAACAAAATACAAATGTCCAGGCAAAACAAGCTCATACTCTTGTATGTGTCAGCATAAAGGGAAGTTGTGCCGCTACTGATCCTTCTGGGGAGGAGGCTAACATTGATATCCATGAGTAATGTAAGTTATATGTTGATGGAGAGTTTGTTCATTTAGTGGGCTTTGGGAGAGTATATAATTTGGGGCCTACCATACACCACATGACCGTTGAAGATGATATGGTAAGGGTGGTGGTTGAACAAATATGGGATGTATATGCTCAAGTTCCTGTGTCCACCGAGGAGGTTCAGACTGTTGGACAAGCACCTAAACAGTTCATTCAATGGCTGAGACGACTTATAAAGGTCACATCAGTCAAGGTATATTCAAAAGTCATCTTAAATAAAAAAAAATTCTATTACAAATTAAAATAACTTGATTGTATTTTATAACCTTATTTTATATTTACTTTTTTTATAGGATGTTCAACCGACTAAGAAAGATGTTCCACCTAAAAAATCGGAACCTAAAGTTGATCCAATAACACGTTAGTGGTAGGTGGCATCTAGTATGGGGACGGATGTTGTTCAAATAGATTGGGAATCGACATTCCTTGGCAGACCTAGTGGTGTAGACCTGTGGATCACCCAGAAGGATGTATTGGAAATTTGTACTGGCAATGACATGCTAAATATCTCAGTTCTTCAATTATGGTTCTTGTAAGTTTAATTTTTTTGTTAATCTCTTAAATACGCATCTCAATATTATATTTAACATTCATTTGTATATTTTAGATACATGCATCGTCTTTGTCTCTCAAAGGGCCGGGAGAATGTATATGGATTTATTGACCCGTTGCCTATTCAGAAGATAGGGAATAAGGATGAAAATTCTCAGGCCTACATTCAAAATTAGATGTATAATGGACAAAAACGGTGTTACTTAGCACCATACTTGCATTGGTAAGCATAAGTTATTTCTCACCCAAATGATTTTAAATGATATTTGAATCTCATCACATATATTCTTTTTCCAATGCAGCTCGCATTGGCAGTTGGTAATTATTTGTCCTAGGAATAATGTTGTGGCCTTATTGTGTTCGTTGCATAACAAACCCAACAAAGATTTGAAACAACTAATAGAAAGGTAACTTTTTATTTATAATATATTTCATTCATGCTTTATATTATAATTATGAAACCTATAAATGTCTTCTATATCTATTTTTTAATCAGAGTCATGATTGGATATCAAACATTAGCGGGTAGGCACGTGTCACTACAAAGGAAGCCTAGTTGGTTTTTCCCCTATGTAAGTAATTTACAACTGCACATTCAATTACAATTTGTAATTGTTTTTACAATCATTTTTTAAAAAAATTCTCATTGGTAGGCTAACAAACAAGTAGGGAGTTATATGTGTGGATATTATGTTATGAAACATATGTTGACCATACTTTCAGCAGATATTGTGGATTCAAGGGACGAGATAATATAATTTTTATTCAGTTACAATAATACTTATTATTATAGGTGGTTGGGTAATGATTTTTCATATTTTTTTATGTTGTAGTTATTCATTGATAGGGAACCATTCGTGCATGAGGACTTGCTAGACATCCGCCGACGTTGGGCAAAATTTCTCGTTGAAATAAGTGATAGATAGTTTGTTTAGAATGACTTTAGATAGACAAAAGAATAATAGTTTTTTATTTGATATGTTTAAATATATTATGAAGTTTTTCCGGTTAATGTATGTTATAAATGAATTTGCTGGTTATTTTTGTGGTATCTGTTTCTATTAGGATTTGGTTGTATATGTCAAAACAATGTAATAATTTTAAAAAAATGACACTTTTTAAATCGATTGCACATTAACCGATTTAAAAAATATAATTTTAAATCGGTTCTGGTTAGAATCGATTTAAAAAATGAACTTTTTAAATCAGTTCTATATAGAACTAATTTAAAAAGTTTTTTTTAACTCGGTTCGATTTACGATTTAAAATGATAATTTCTTCTATATCGACTGTATCTAAATCGATTGTAAAACCGATTTAAAAAGCCATTTCTACAATAGGATTAGTTTTAATAAATTGCATGCATATGTCTTAGAGTACTTCTACGTTTTATGGCTATAGTTGGTGAGATCGCTCACTAACTATCCTCAAAGGATCTGACACTTTCAAGCCTTCTAAGGACTAAGGCAATTTTGAGTAAATATCAAAGCAGTAAAATAGCCATTATCAGATTAAATTATTAATCTCATTAAAGCCTCTAATCTTACCTTAAACTCTCACATAGTTGTTGTAAAGACCAATACCCATAAATTATAACCCACCACCCACATCTAGACACATTTATGTGTCATAAACTTATACCCTAAACACTTAAACCCCTCCCACTCCATCACTCTCGGTGTTTTTCTTTTTCTATACATGTGTATATGCACCTATCGAGATTCCCCTCCCTCATTTCCATTTCATGAGCTTCCCTTCCTTCCTTCCTTCTTAAGTTGCACGAACTCCCCTCTCCCTCATTCTCATGCACGAAGCCCCCCCCCCCCCAAACCTTCATCTTCTCCCATGCAAAACCCACATCTCCTCTTGGTTCCCTCTTCCTTTCTCTTAATGCCAGCCACCACCTTAAGAGCTAACCACCACATCATCTTTTCTTAGTTCGCTTCATCACCACACAAAGCTACACCCCATAAGTGACCACCATGACGCAGCCCCACCACCTTGTGCCATCCACCAACACTAGCCCGACACCATCTAAACCCAAGACCACTACACCACTACCTTGTGCCCCACCGCGAGTCTTCCCTACTATTATAAGGTTGTTGCAAACTCACCTCACCACCACCAAACCGAGGCCACCACCAAACCCCCTTTTGCATGCGAGATTCCCCATTCCCTCTTACAAACCGAGCCACTCTCTAGCCTAGGGAAGTGCTTAAAGCCTACCTATGAAGTCGGATTGAGTCGGAGAAGTCATTTTGCAACCTAGAGAACCCGCGATAAGTCAACGCTTCGAAACCCTTCACTTTTCTTCTTCTTTGGGCACACCTTCTGAGCTTTGCATGTGGGCCTTCGGACCTCCGAACGCCACATGCAAATGCATTTTTAGAATATACTCTTCACAAGATTCAATTTGGCAAGTTCTGATCATCTATCAAACCACCGAAGAAAAAACTGCACCAATTGTAAGATCGAAGAGTGAAAAGGAGTGAGATACACGAGTGCACGTCAAACAACAAGCAAAGGTCTTTTCACAGCTGAGGTAAGGGGTAAGTAAAATAGTATACCAGTGGTAGATGAGTAGAGTCAGCTAGGAGCACACTATGTAACACCTACTATAATAAGACATACATTCATTTTATTTTATTATTTCTTAATTCGTTTGTTAGAAACGTAGGCTTGATTTAAAACTTATACGTACTTATTTTTCGCAGACGTTTAGTAATTCTAAAAGACATTATATAAAGAACCATGATCATGAAATAAACATCAAGTCTTACATACAAAATTAGAGAACATATATAAAGAATGCATCAGCAAATACAACAAAAGTATATCCTAGATACCCGCCCCGTAACTGTACAACAAAATGACCTATGTCAGAGTAGTATAAGTCTATACTATGCTACCACATCCTATAAAATCTTTAAAAGTCACATGTAGAGTTGCCATCACTGCGAGTCCTTGGAGTCCATCTGCTTATACCAAGATTGTATATGAAAAGAAACAGAAAAGAAAGAAGTGAGGTTTTTATAAAGGCCTCATTCGTTTTCTTAATAGGCTACAAACAATAAATTAAACAATCAATTGGCAAAATCCTAAGGTCTAACCAATGTTATTATCATTCACTTACAAACCTTGACGTATGAATCCATACCTATCTTTGATGATTTACCTTAACCATCACGAATCACTAGGAAGAGATTAGGAGTTTGTATAATCCCTCCCAAGGTACAGACATCCATGTCGTAATCATCATCCTTTAGGAAAGAGCCATACGCCCATCAGGGATATACACTCCACTAATCATGGCAATGCTGAGCAGGTGTCAAGGTTACCAAGTCGATTTGCGTAATTTATCCTGGCTTAAGGTGCTAACCTGGCCATTGGGACATTCACAACTTAGTACCTTTACCCTCAAGAGCCCAACAGTGATCTTTGTCTTTCATCCCGCAATGTATCAAACTGTTACTTCCCAGATAGAAGCACTCATGCTTTTCAGCATGGTCCTAACTTAATCAGGGGTTTCCTATGACTTTGTTTCTAAGTTTCCAAGCATACTCTCTGGGTAATCTAGCAGAGTTTCAGAATCACTCTTTACAGAGATATTCATCCATCATTCATAATAACTTAGAAATAATTCAACTAGCAAATATAGCAAGAAAATGTCAACACTTAAAGTTGCATACAAAAATTCATTTTCACACATACATACTTTTAAAAATAAATTTTCAATTTAATTTCTTTGATTTATCCTTCTCCTTTCTAATTTTTTAAATTAGACTATTTTAAAGGAAAGGTTCTTAATCCATAAATATGGATAAAATTTAGAAATTAAAGTTTGAGAGAATTGCTAATTAAAACGTGTGTTTTATATACAAGTGTAGGCATTTTATTCTATTGAAAAAACATTTACTAGAAAGGCTTAGTTGAACAAAATTTCCATTTCTTAGCCATAAGTTAACAAAAGATTAAATGTTAAGACCATTTAATTTATACAAGAAAACTTTAATTTCTAAAAACTTTCACTAGTTGGGCTAGAAGCCCATTTAATTCAATTGGCTCAAAACTTTGTTTCTTAAATTAGTTTCATAAAAGTTAAAATAAAAACTTTTCTTTAAAATTTCTACTAATTCTAAGATTCATGTTTACTAAGCTAAACCAAATTAAGTAATTGTCAAAATGCTTAAATTAATAAAAGAATTCATTTTCCTTAATCTATTTAAGAAAAACCTGCAAGCCTTCTATATAAAACAATTAAAAAAAATTTCATTTTCTCACTTTGAAATTTTGGACATTTCATAAAATCAAAATTTCAACTTTTGTAGAAATTTAATCCTTCTTCTACTATTTTCATTTCAAGTTAATTTTTGTTTGTTTCCTCTTTCTAAATTCTTTTGAATACAAGAGTTTAAAATACTTACTAACTTGTCTTAAAAATTTATTTGATAACTTACCATTATTTCTTAATCAACTCCATTTATTTTTATTGTCTAGAAAATTTCCATTTTATAAATTATTTTATTCTTAACCACTTCGTTTATACTAGTTGTTTAGTTGTCAATTTTTTTTTTATTTCAAGTGATTCAAGACCATAAACTTGATTTAAATTAATTAACTTGTATAAAAATAAATTCAATGATAATTTAACATAATAAGATAATAAATTCTAATGAAATACCAACAAAATAAAGGCAGCATAAAAATAAATAACAATGGGACAATAAAATAAATAGTAGTAGTAGTAGCAGCAGCAGCAGTAGTAGTAGTTTTATAATTAAAATGTACTCAATATAAAATTTTCGAAATATTTTGAAGTCAAAAAGTATCTGGTTGGCTCCAGCAGTCGCTTAGGGGTATAGCGGTCATTTCACAAAAATTGTCTCAATAAATTTCTAAAAAATTACTAAAATTATTATTAATTATTCTGAGTACATAAATGACTTAAAAATAAATTTTAGGCACTTCTAACTATTTTTATCTATTTTCTCAATTATACAGTTTTTTTAGGGGCAAACTAGTTGTTTTGCCCTTTTCTAGGCTTCGAAAAATTTATTAAAAATATAAATTAACTACTATTCACTAATACGAATGTAATTTTCAGGATCAAACTCCTGAGATTCCTGACCGGTTCTCCACAGATAATTATAGAATAATTTAAAGACAGATTAGTAAATAAAAGTGAGGGTGTTACACACTGCTCCTAACAACTTATAGCTCCGAGTCAGTAGTTTTATGTTTATTGCAATTAAATGCCATGTGTTGTACTCTGATGATTGTGGATTGATGTGTGTGATTGTGATGTGGTATGTGTGAGTTAAGCCTTAGGGATTCAAAAGGAATCCTTGAAGTGCTTTGGAGCTATAAGGTTTAAGTTACTCTACAGGCCACACTTATCCATATGCATCATGTGCACTAATGAAAGAGTAGAGAAGATTGGATAGTTGGCCATGCATTGCATGCATCTTGATTGACTAACCCATGAAACTTGGGTGTAATATGAATGTTCTTATGATGTGATATCATTTTGTGTGGTTATTTGATGGTTATATGATTACAGTTATGCATGCTATGCACTGTGACTATGATGTGATTGCTGTGTCTGTTGAATATGATGGATAGTTAATTTGTGGAACCTTGTTTTATGCTAGCATGTGATTTGTTATTGCCCATAAATGAGTTGATTGTAATCGTAGTGCTGCACAGGTTATCTTATGCTTGTGGATGTGTTTGTAAGTGGGTCACTGCCAATGATGAGTGACATACCCTTGAGCTTGCACACTTCTATGCTATGCTTTGTGTGTGTCTATTACCTCACCCCCTTGCTTTTGTTTTGTTTCTTGGTTGTGGCCCTGCTTGTTACCAAGCAGTGAATGGACAGGCTTCGTGGCATGCGGACTACTTCGGAGGAGAAGGTGTAGGCAACCTTTGGAGAAGAAGGAAGCGGAGTAACTCATGGGGATGTCTCCTCTAGTCATACAACTCTAGGTAGTAGCAGCTTTAGTGTAGCTACCCCTCTTGAGTATGGTGAGCCTCCTCGATGCTTGTCTTTACTGTACCTGGTGGGCTTAAGACACCTTCCCCTTTTTTATCTATAACTATTGATAGGCCTAGACCTAGGGTGTCAGTGGAAAAGTATTAAGTGACAATAGTTTTGGCTGTTTGCCGCTTTTGTGGGAGTGTTAGTGGGTAAGGCCAGGTCCACGGCCAGGAAGGCTTAATACTTTAGTAAGTGCGAGAAAGAGTGTGCTTTCTCATATGCCTACTTTCTCTTGGACTGTTGGGTCCTTGAGAGTTGAAGCTCCAAGGGACACCGCTGAGATTGCAGCTCAAAGAGGAGCTACTTAGGATAGTAGTGAAAGTGATGAAAGTTCTTCCAATGACAGTGACTAGCTTTTGAAACTAGTGGTATGGGTTAGGTAGTTATGGTCAGTTGAGTAGGTCAACAATGTTAGTGGGTCTAGTTGCGTTGTAGGGTATTGGGATAAGAGTACTATTTCCATTTGGAGGATTGTAATTGTATTTATGACACATTTTACTTGGAGTTTGCAAACCTCTTGCACCTTTTTATTATTTTGAGATGTGTATGGAACCTTTTATCGATGACATTTAAGATTTATATTTTTTCGCTCTTAATACCCCGTATACAAACTGCTATTAGGAATTGACAAACAGGAGCATTACATTTCCTTAGAATGTTATATAATGTGTTTTAATTATTGAGAATTGTACTTGCCTACTTGGTTAGGTTGATTTGTAATTATCAAGTACCTACGGCACGATCACCCTAAGTGGCCAATTTCTTCCACCTTCCTTATACGAGAGTATTGTGTGATGTTTTATTATCATAGGTTCCATATTTTGTAAAATATTCACACAGGTTTATAGTAAATGTGAAATTTTTTTCCATGTTTTTACTAAACCAAATTAAAGAAGGTTTTAATTTTGCGAATCTAAATGAATATTAGTTAAACTCTAATCCCAATTAGTTGGGTCCCTACATGTTGAGCTTGACCAAATTTCCAAATTTAAGGCTTAAGTCTACCTTATTTGTTTAGCACAGGTCATTTTTTAAGACTTGACCTACCAATCTATTTAAAGTCTACATTGAAATAAAACCTTTTAAATAAGTAAAAAATAAATAAATTCTACTTTTAAATAAGTTAATGAAACTAAATTATATAGGGATTAACAAACTTAAGCCTTTAAATTAAATATGCATATAATATCAAAATATTATATTAAAAATTTAATAATAATAATATAATCTTACATATGATTATAATATTATTTATATTTACTTAAATAAATTGATATATTACATTTAAAATACTTATTTTTTAATTAAATAAACTCTAAAAAATATAAATCACTTGACCTATCTAATAAATAAGCTTGACCTAAATTAAGTCTAATAAATCAGGCCATAATTTCCCAAGGAGTAACTTGCATTGATTCTAAACAAGCGTGAGCAGTCTCACTCTTCCACTGCAAGAGGAAATAAGTAAATAGGCATAGGGCAAAATAAAAATAGTCGCTGCGGCGTCGTTTTGTTGTATCCTCTCGTAGTCACTTCTCAGTTCTCACCAGACCCATTTCATCCCAAACCAAACCACGCTTTGCTTCTCCAAATTCCTCCTAACGTTGCGCCACTATTCCCTTCCGCTGGAACACACACAATCATCTTTTTCTTCTGATTATTCAACCAAAAGGTTAGGTATGCCCTTCAATTCTCACTACACAACTTGCCTTCAGTTTTTTCTTTTTTTTTTCGCTCTTTCTTTTGATTGAATTGCTTAGTTGTTGTTGCTCACAACTCAGAAAACTTATCAAAATCAAGACTTTAATTGTTTATCTCAAAAGGGTCTTTTCTGGATGTTGTTTCAGGGTGTTCTGTTCCGTGCTTCAACAATTTTACTGCTTTCAACCTGTGATTGTTTCTGGAGAGACTTCTAGATTGTTCTGTATATACAGCAGGGAAGGTTTTTGTTTTTTGTACCCTTGTGGATATGGCTATAGTTGAATCAGTGGGGAAGATTCCTTTGCAAGACCCACCTGAGGAGGAGTTTTGTGCTGCTGACTTGACTTGGACCAAGTTTGGCAATGCTGAGCACCATGATGAGGTTGCCCTCATTCCCTATGACAGAGTTGATGCTTTTATAATTGGTGAATGCTCTAATGTGGAGTGCCCGACTCGGTTTCACATTGAGAGAGGAAGGAAACGGACTATTGGAAGCTTGAAGGAGTACAAGGATGATGAGTATCTGGAGTACAGGCTGTAAGTTTATGCCATGCCTATTATGTCATTCAAATGATTATGATCAAGCTTTTTGTTTATTTATTTTGACAATTTATTCCTATTTTGGTTATTGTAGTTGGAAGATTGTTTGGCTTGTGTAATGTATGTTTAAAATTTTCTAGCATTTTCTTGCTTGTTTGATTTTTTATTTTTTATTTTTGGTTATTTTTTGAGGGAACATTGGAACTTGAAGTGTGAAATCATACTTCCCTTGTTGGAAATTTGGTCCTTGTTAAGTTCCTTAATCTTAAACTTGTTCACATGTTCAAACCATTTCCTTGTTGCTGTCTGAAGTTTTGAATCAACAACAGACTAGTAAATACTAAATGAATAATTTAAAACTTAAGTGGTGATATGTGCAATTAGGATTCCAATAATACTTATGTTGTGTAGTTGAACTTTGTTCTTTGTGAAGGTACTGGTGCTCGTTTGGCCCAGAAAATTATGGGGAGGGAGGAGGTATATTACCTAGTCGAAGGTATCGACTTAATACACGAAATCGTGCTGCTAGACCTCAATCAATGCGGGGTTGTACTTGTCACTTTGTTGTCAAACGTCTTTATGCTCGGCCATCACTTGCGCTTATAATATATAATGAGAGGCGTCATATTAACAAGTCTGGTTTTATCTGCCATGGACCACTTGATAGAGATGCCATTGGCCCAGGTGCCAAAAAAATTCCATATATATGCAATGAAATTCAGCAGCAAACTATGTCCATGATATATTTGGGCATTCCAGAAGAGAATATCTTGGAGAAACACATAGAAGGAATTCAGCGATATTGTGGTTCAGATGCAAAAGTCAGCAGCCTTGCTTCTCAGTATGTGCACAAGCTAGGGATGATTATCAAAAGGTCTACCCATGAGCTGGATCTAGATGATCAAGCTAGCATCCGGATGTGGATTGAACGCAATAGAAAGTCTGTATTTTTTCATCAGGATACTTCAGAATCTGACCCTTTCATCTTGGGGATCCAAACAGAATGGCAGCTGCAACAAATGATTCGTTTTGGTCATCGAAGTGTTGTTGCAGCCGACTCTACGTTTGGCGTGAAGAGACTTAAAGTAATTTTTTTGTTTTCAACCATCACTTCTAAGTTATGCTAGATCTAAAAGAAATGAAGTTATCTTGTTCTCATTGCAATATATTTTCAATCAACCTAACTTAGTTATCTTTTCATATTGGCAGTATCCCTTGTTCACACTACTTGTTTTTGATTCAAGACAACATGCACTTCCTGTTGCATGGGTCATTACACGTAGCTTTGCAAAGCCTGATGTGTCTAAGTGGTTGAAAGCTTTAATTGATCGAGCTCGTAGTGTTGAGCCTGGATGGAAAGTCAGTGGATTTTTAATTGATGATGCTGCAGCTGAAATTGATCTTTTGAGGCAAGATTTATTGCTTTAGAAATGAGTTTGGTTTAAAATTCTGTGGTGATTTATTTTCTTACTTCTATTAATCGCTTTTACAGAGATATATTTTGCTGTCCATTCCTATTTTCACTATGGCGAGTTCGTAGATCATGGCTTAGGAATATTGTTAAGAAATGCAATAATATTGAGGTTCAGCGAGAGATTTTTAAGCATCTTGGGACAATAGTGTACAGCATTTGGGGAGGTATTAATACATCGCTTGCCTTGGAACAATTCATGCTGGATTTTGTTGACCAAACGGCTTTCATGGAATATTTCAAAGCCTCCTGGTTGCCCAAGCTTGGTTAGATCTTTCTCCTCTTCTCTCTTGCATACTCATAAAATAACTGGTTTGACTGAAGGCATATTTACATGCATGCTTGAAAGCCAGATATTGTGAATGGAATGTTCCTTAACATTTAACTTCTGAAGTTATGGGCTTAGTCAGCTAGTCATTGATATATTAACTTCTGTTCTATTCTGCAGAAATGTGGCTTTCAACAATGAGAAATTTTCCCCTAGCAAGCCAGGAAGCTTCTGGAGCATTAGAAGCCTATCATGTTAAACTGAAAGCCAAACTTTTTGATGATTCACATCTTGGAGCACTGCAAAGAGTAGATTGGTTAGTCCACAAGTTAACAACTGAGTTGCATTCAAGCTACTGGCTTGATCGCTATGCTGATGAAAGTGATTCTTTCCAGAATGTGAAGGAGAAATATATTGCTTCTACATCATGGCATCGGGCCCTTCAAATTCCCAACTATGCTGTTACCTTGGATGATAAAGACCACCTCTTTGCCAAGGTTGTGAGCCAGAAAGATAGTAGCTTAACACATCTAGTGTGGAATCCAGCATCTGAATTTGCATTCTGTGATTGTTCTTGGTCAATGCAAGGTAATCTTTGCAAGCATGTCATCAAAGTAAACATGATTTGTGAAAATCTTAAAGGTTATCAACCATCCTTGTCTTTCCGGTCTTTTGAAGAGGTTTTGATGGATCTATGGAGAAAACCAGTGGATGATTCCTTTGCGTTGGATCTGTCATTGGCTTGGACGCATCAGATGCTAGATCAAATCCAAAAACTAGTTCAACTGAATAATTCTACTGATATTGGCACTGTAGTTAACAATATGCCTCTGAAATGGGTTTCTAAGAAAGGAAGAACCCACATTGGCAAACCATCGTCAAGTTTGGCCCTTCCTCATGGTAGCAGTAATGCAAAAAGTGTTGTTGTGCATAAGAAGAATCGGAAACGGAAAAGATTATCACGATTAAGATGACCAGTTTGGTTGGTACCAGTAGTCATTACATTTGATCTGGAATAAGTCTGATCAATGCAAACTGGAATTCATTTCAAAGTATTCTGCAACTTTTTGAATATCTGGCTTTCTAGTTCTGTTGCCTCTTCTTGTCTTTGAAGTTGCAGCATCTACTAAAAGGTCAGCATACATCCTACCCCAATCAGAGAACAGTTATTGCTGTAGTTATATGAGCATGGTTGGTAGTTGGAGGTTAAATAGAGGAAACAAAGCAATTCTGGTGCATATGTTTTATTCAGCCTTTATACCTGGCAATACTATTAGTTTTAGGTGATCACCTGGGAAGGGGTAGTGGTCAATTTTGCTTAGAAAGTGGAAGCCAAGCCATTCCCTAACTTTTCAACTTTCATCAATTTCCCCTCACTTTCATAGTCATGCTAGCATAATCATTTATTTTTTAAATTTTTTTACATTGTACCGTCTTCTTTAGAATTTGAAGTCCTTTCAATCAAGTACTCAGTTCATTGCGGAGGATAGAACATTCCATGGATCATGTCTTTCCTTTTAGCTTTGATATTCCTGTTCTTTGATTTACATGTTATGTACATACACTATTTACCGGCACATTACTTGAAATAAGTTGCAAAATATATACTTTAGTTAGTGAGAGTTTTGAACTTATTTCAGTTGTTATTTGCATTGGCGATCTTCATAGAAAAGTAGTGGAATCCAATACTTCAAGGAGTGAATACGTTGCTCTACTTGTAAAAGAAACAATATGACTGCATTGTAAACATCTCCATTGATACAATCAATTCTAGCTATGAAATGTGAATAGCCTCGACGAGCTAAAAAGAACGTGACTGAATTTATCTCATGTTGTGACAAGTGCAAATTCTTTTCACGTGTTAGTCATCAAATCTAAACTACATGTATTTAATTCATTACAGGCATTGAAATAGTACTTTTGACTGTGGAATTGATGCAGGGGCCTAACCTATATAAAGGCCCTTTATTGTCTTAAAAGTTCAGATTGCAATAGGATAGAGGTTGCATTCACCCATAAACACTAAACGCATCCAACATCAACACAGCATGCCTTTAGCATCTATCTCTTTATAATAGATAAAGTCTAAAGCGTTGATTAATACGCTGACATCTCAGCTCTTTTATTGTTCTTTTTGGTTGCCACTTCTAGGTTCAATTTCTCATTGTTCTCCTTCCGTATTCATCAATATGTGATTCTCCCATTCAGTTTCAAATTTCATCTTTAGTTTCAATATTGTTTACTCATTTGTTAATCCTACGCATTAATCACACAAATGGACCCTTTTTTTATTTTCAATGACAATCATTCAAACCTTATTTGAAGCTATATCATGAAAATCACATCATATTATCACACTATTTTTGGGTTTTGATTGGGGGATGCGGGAGATTACAGAAATATGATTAGAATTATTTCTATTTTTAAAATACTTGGTATGTTAGAAAGTGTTGAATGAAATATAAATATTGCTGCTATGGAATTTTGAAACAAATATACATGATAATTGAGTTTGACACGAGAAAAATACTGCTAAAGTGGATGTTGTGGAAATATTAGACAATGAAATTAAAGGAAAAAAGACAAAGGTACTCTTTAATACTAGGACATGAATAATCTTGTGATTTTGAAATATCTTTACTCCATTTCATTTTTTTGGACAAATAAATTGGTTAAATTCTTTCTTCTTTTTGCTGTCTTCAAACTATTGAATACTAAAGCAGTCGCATCTTTGTGATTATGTGTTGATTACCTAGTTATTTAAAAGATTCACCTTAATAAAAACAGCTTATAGTATGATTTTTATTTTTTTTGAGAAATTAGGTACCCGCATATCTAGTTAAATATTAAAATCGGAACAAACTATACTTTAGGAAGTCAAGAGATCACAGTTTGAATCGGCTAAAGTGAATATGCTAAGCTGGTAACGAAAAGAGCTTCAGAAGCAGAAAATTGGGTGAGTCTCCTTATCTAATGATTACAATGTTTTGTCAAAAGTTATGAGTAAAGGATAAACCAGGATTTTGGTTGTTGAACACTGAAAAGACAGTGGCATGACATCATCCAAACTGTGACTTAGATAGAAG
Source organism: Spatholobus suberectus (assembly GCA_004329165.1). Classification (NCBI taxonomy): domain Eukaryota; kingdom Viridiplantae; phylum Streptophyta; class Magnoliopsida; order Fabales; family Fabaceae; genus Spatholobus; species Spatholobus suberectus. Next base: position 23,099,617 of record CM014730.1, read on the forward strand.
TGGAACAAACCCTTGTGACAAGAAAACATGGTTCTACTTTGAGAAACTTCTAAAATCCTGATTTTTGGGTATAAATAAATCCAGTTAACAATACACCTTGGGTAACAAAGATCATCATCTCAGCAGCTCTAAGATGAAAGGCCATCCCTATCAATGTGCTTCCAATTGATAGGGGCTTTGGCATTGGCAATGACACCTCAATTGCTTACTCAACATAATCTTCAATCTTTCATTTAGCCAACTTAGTCTTTCCTTTGAGCTGTCTTCTTGTGGATCATGGTCTCAGTTTTCCTCTGTTTTGAGACTGTTTGCCATGCACTAAATTCCACGTAATTTCATTAAATTTGGATTCATCATTCGGGGTTCAGTTTGTGCCTTTTAAGTGACTAACATAAACGTCCACGAGTAATTGTAAACTACTTCATGTGCATTTATGCCTAAATAGTTGATTGGACACCAAATGTCGCGTTCTTACGCAAGATTTAACCCCTTATTAGTCATTATTCATCATCACCGCATCACAAATTCACACTTGTATTTATCCGTGCTCCTGTTGTAAGGTCAACTTGGATTTATCTTAATAGACATTATATCATTATGTGTGTTTCTTATCATTAGTAAGAGAGAATTTTCCTTGATTGTACTAGAACATAAGGTACCTCTTTAATGCCTATACTAATATTGGAAGCAAATGCTGCAAAACAGCTAGGTTTTACATCCTTGGATTTCGTATTTCGTGGAAGAAGTACTTAGAGGATATGAACAATTTGTCTCAAACCAAAGCCAACTAGTTGGATGAGACTCCAGGAAACAACCTAATGATGGTGGCTAATGTGATTTCAAATGAGTTTCCAAGCTGTAACCGATCCATCAGACATCATACTGCAATCAAGTTCAAAAGTTGTTTCTTTTTCTTGTGCTTTTAAATGCCATTACCATCTCACTCATTGCCCCTCTCAGTGTTACCCATTTATATCTCCGTGGAAAAGTTGGTAACTTAGATGGAAAATTAGTTGTTTAACATGATACTATTGATGTCATATGTTCTGTCGTAACTAATCCAATTTGACAGTGTTTGTATTTATCAGTACGACATGGCAACTTATTAAAAAAATATTGTAACTATTGTAATAACATAGTCATGATTACTTGATACTTGAGGCTAAACCCTGTTATCCATGTAAAATAAACGAAAACAGTCAAGATTCTCAATTGTATATGGATCTCAGAAATTTCCTCATGTTTGTTCATTAATAAACTCCAGTGGATTCTTGCAAATTCAGCTAGCTTCCTTTCTATTATTGGACTGTAGTGAAATTATTACTAAACGTCAAGAGAAAATTATTCCTAAAGATATTTTTAAACATTCACAATCTTTTTGGTTTTCTTTTTTCATTAGCTTAATAGTATATACTACTTCCGTTCTATACTTATTTGATGTTTGAGGTTAATACACATAAATTAAAAAACATTTAATGGATGTAAAATATTGTTATGTTTGGACTAAAATATTCTTATTTAATATCTCATTACTTATGATAAATTGCTGATGTAACAATCATTAAATAAGGGTATATGTAGAAAAATAGAATTAATGAGACTACGGATTTATAAAACATTGATATTTTTTTAAAAAAGAAAGGCTAAAACAGTAATAGATATGAAACAGAGGTAGTAATATATAATGTAACCGGGAGTACAATCAATAAGCAAACAAAATTTAAAACTATTTTAATTTATTCAATCCACGGGGTTACGTGTAATTGAACTAATATTTAGGAAGTCAACAGAATAGTTTGAAATGACTAACTGTAAATACTTTCCAATCCTGGAGAGATGAAACCGGTGACATCTTGGGCTTCAGAGGCAGAAAGTGAGATGAGTCTCTTCTTGATCTTGTCTAATGATTCCAATGTTGTGTCAAAAGTTGTAGGACTAAGGGACACAAAGCCAGGATTTTGGCTGTTGTACACTGAGAAGAAAGTGGCTTCTTCAAAATCATAATTTAGAGAGAAGTGGAACAAAGCCTTGGGGAACACAAAAACATCACCTACTTTGAGATTCTTCTGGAAATACTGGTTTTTGGTATCAACAAACCCAGCTAACAACACACCTTTGGTAACAAATATCATCTCAGTAGCTCTAGGATGATAATGGAAGTTCACCAGGCCATTCCCATCAAGGTCAGTTCTTCCAATGGAGAGGCCAAGAGTATTCAGGCCATTAAACTCAGCAGCACTGACAATTTTCATGGATGCACCAAAAATGTCTGCAGAGCCAGCTTTGCTTAGTTCTGTGGTCCTGAAATCTTGAGCTGTTACATTAACTGGGTTTTTGCATTGTAGACCATTGATGAATATAGTCTGCTTATTGGGTGGAACTGCTGGGCAAGTGTCCTGCAGATTATTACAGTCTCCCAAGCAAACATGGATGTTGGTAAAGGCCACGAAAAACAACAACACAAAGAAAAGGTGAGCAAAGGATTTCATCTTGAATCTCTACTTGGTTACTATTTCTTGCTCCTTACTATGTTGGCTGAATAAATTATCCTCCTCAATTTATATATACTAATATGTACACATAATTAAGTTCTTGATCTTGTTTTGTCTCTGTTAATATGTGTCTTAGGGTTGCAAAAAATGCAAGTAATGATAGTCTTGGAGTTCACTTCTGGCTTTGAAGTATAATGTAAGAAGTGTTTGCTTGAAACAAAGGAAACACTAGCCAATTCACTGAGTTTGCACTCTGTCCTAATTCCAACGTTGTTTTTGAAACTTGAAGGTTGTATAATAGGAAATTCCTAATGTGGATTACCAATACCATTCATTGATAGCAACTGTTAGAGGAATGACATGCATCCGGATATCAATTTCAATGGTCAAATTCAAATAGTTGTCCTGTAAATTTTTAGGCCATGTTTCTATTTTGGATAGGAGCTATTCTAGTAAACTACAAGGTTTTCATGCTTATAGGAGGGAAATTCCTTTGTACTCACTTCTCCTTTATTATATTCATTAAAGCAAAAGTAAAGTGCAATAAAAAGGTTAGTTTACAGGGTATGTAGTGGAATCTTTTCCTACGGTTAAAGTCTTTTTCACAATGGCAAACCTTGGATAGATTTGGAGTATACTAAATTTGTACACTAGACAAATACGTATGATACTAGTTTGATAAAAAATTTCCTTTCACCACCGTTACCTCAACAACTCCATTCTTGGGTTATCAATTGTCACAGCAGTGAAAAATACAGAATTACATTTATAAATAATTATATTAAAATTGCTTTAGTGAGCTATAAGGTTTCAAATACATCCATTATTTCTATATAAATTAGGGTGCACAATTTGAAGAGTGAAACTCTCACTTTTCTAACTCTTGATTATTTTACTATTTATATTATCTCTCTTTTCTCCTTTCAGTGTGACTTTCACTCATAATCACTTCAGAGTAGAAAAAATATTCTTTTATCTCCTTATTTTCATGTGACCTTTTTATTTTAATTTAATTTAATTTAATTATAAAAAATATAACAAAAAATTATTAATAAACTAGAAAATTTCTTATCATATAACAATTTAAATATATCCTTATCTAATATTATCCATATCATTTTTTTATTTAAAATATATTAAAGTAACAAAAACATTTCTTATTATTAAAATTTGAATTTTTTTATCTAATACTATTGGCATGACTTTTTTAATTTTATTTTGAATTATAATACGTAAACAATTAATAAATTTAAAATTTTTCTTATCCTTTGAATGCTTTTATTTAAATGTTAAAGTACATTATTTTTTATTTTTAATCTTTTTCAATTATCTTAAAAATATTAATAAAATACATATGAAAATTACTCATGCATTGTGAGTTAAAATACTGTGTATATGTGTGTATGTATGCTAGTACATGTGTATACATTCCCCATACTCCATTGTATTAAAATGTCTGTACAATATATTAACAATCTATGCAACAATATACAACAAGATAAACAAGAATTTTTTTTTTTTGAAAAACCTTGAATCGGATCACGTATAAACTTAATGGCAAAATAAAGTGGCACTGTAAATTTAAGGGACAATAAATTAGTTCCATGGCAACCAAACAGTTTTGACGATCTGTAATAGAAGAACATGAGTTAGACGCCTGTGTCACCAATTAGGCTTGAGAAGCCCAATTCAGTCATGCTAATTTTATGTTTTTAATAAAAAATAAAAAATACATTGATACTATTCCGAAGCAAAATTCTGACTCCTCAATCAAGCAATGTGGGTTGAGTCCTGATATTTTTCATACAAGTTGGAAACAACCTTTATACATCCGTGAAAAGTGTGGAAGGTATGAGCCATGAGGTTATAGTATTTTGCAACAAAGGAAATGGCACAAACTACAACAAACATCGATTCCCCAAGCATAAGAGCCTTCAATCAAATCGTACACCACATCACCTGATGATCACATTCATTAGAATATATATATATATATGTATGTATATAGACTTCCAATATATTTGGTTAAAGGAACTTTCTTTTATATTTGTTGAATTTGGAATTAAAAATATGAGTGAATTAATCTTTAAAAATGTAGGGTGAGAATTTACTTCTTTCAAAAAAGAATGTTCCAACACCTTAAATTTAGAAAACAAGTCCAATACTTTCAACAGATTTAAATTAAAGTTTATGCACTAAATGTTATTGTCAAACTTCACTTAATTCCACTTTACAGTCACAATTGCATTTTAGGATAGGAGAGATAAAATGATTCAAAATGATATTTTACATTACAAAAATCTAAAAGGCATTGCATTGCATTAGAGGTTTCTAGGTCTCCCTTCTTAATTTGGTGTTAGACGTATATCATTTCTAAATTTTATTTTTTATTTTTTTATTTTTAGTAAAAAGTTCAATTGAGGAGAATTTATTGCATATCAAGATCTTAGATATATTTGGTATCAATTAATGTTTGACATTGCATTAGAGCAAGAAAGTTTTGACCATTTACCAATAATTTGTTAAAAAATAACACTAGTTAATTATAAATTTAGAGAAAACTCAACAATTACACTCTCTTATTTACAATAGCATAACAAAAATGTACTTGTTATTAGACCTTACAAAATGCATGTAATCAAAATAAAATTTATTTAAAAATATATATAAACATATCATTATGAAACCATGGCCATAATTATAATATTTATCTTAATTATTTTTAATTAGATAAAATTCTCTCAATCTTTTTTAAATAAATAAAAAATTATCAAAATAAACCCATGCATCAGTAGTTGCCATTTAGTAATGCTTAACCTAGTACTTTTAGTGTTTAAGCTTGCTATTGTTTCTATTAATGAGTTTATGAATACAATATATGTTCATTATTATAAGTTTATAACTTGTTTTGTTTAGTATAGTAATTGCTTTGTCTTTCAAGTATCAAGGTAAAGTGTGAGTTCTAAGTGTATAGGCTTCTTAAAAGTCATTTCAGTGGTCTTCGTTTATCCTACACATTGATAATTCCATTTGTATCCATTTTTCTTTTTTCATCATTTATTGGAGTTGTTACTTTTTAATATGTAGTAAACAGGGTTGGGAAGCAAGTGAAGTGGGAGATGGAAAAGTACATGAATACAATTTTGAATAAAACATACCAACATAATTTTGACAACCTTTTTACTAACACTTACTTATGTAGAACCACTTATACTGCTTGAACTCCTATATGTTTGTGCACTGGTGGTAGGTGTTATTACTCTGGTAATCGAACACTTTATACAAGTTTATCACCACATATTATATTATTAACAGCAAAAAGAAAATAATAAATAAATGACCACTTGTACAATTGAAGTATGACGGATTTTATGTGGTAGTTAGTCTATCATGCACCACAACTTCTAACCCTTAGATTAATCTCATCTTCACCATATTGTGGTGCACCCACCCTATTCCTTCTCCCTTTCTAGATCTGAAGCCACTTCTAACTACCTCTCACTGTTGACCATCGTGTGCTTGCTGTTGGAGGTGATTCCGACAGCAATATTTTTGTTTTTGTTTTTGTTTTTCCTATTTTCTTTTCCTCTCCTTTAGATCTAAATTAAACTCACTTTCTTTAGATCTTAATAAAATTCCATTTCTTAAAAAGGTAAACAAAACACATTCGATCCAACAAAAAAAGAACAACAACGTAAACAAAAAAGGATAAGGAGGAAGCCTGAGATGATACCCTAAAGCAAGAAAGAGAGAGGGAAGTAATAAGATGAACTTTGAGAAATATGACTCTCTACACTTGCAACCTTCTTCACTTTGCCCCCAAACTCACCACTTCAACTTGTCCCCAACCCAGGCTCTCCTCCTCTGATGAAAACCCTCCACCGGTTTCCCTAAATCCTCGACAACATCTACAACAAAGGTCTCTTTCTCTTCGCAACATTCTCCTTTAGATTTGAATCAAAGTGACGATGGGGAAAAGAAAAAAAAAACTAAGGGTGGCTAGAAGTGGCTCAAATCTAGGAAGAGAGAAGGAATATGATGCAGAGGGTGGCACCACAATATGCTGAGAATGAGATTAATTTATGGGCTAGAAGTTGAAACCAATTATAATCATTGATATTGACAACTAAGAAACATTGGTTTTGTCCCTTAAACCTATTAAGACAATGTAGAAGGGCAATGTTCATGATAGGGACCAATATCAAAGAAAAGGGTAGCAGAAGATAAATTCTTCCACTTGCAAGAATCTATAAGTAGCAATTTAATAAATATATTCCAAAATTAATAGCACAAATAAATCAAGATTAAGACACCAAGATTTTTACGTGGAAAATCCCCTCAGTGTGAGAAGTAAAAACCACGGGCACAAGCCAGTCCATCAAGCTTCACTATGATCAAAATAAGTGTACAAAAGAGTCTCAAACAAGTGTACAAACCATGATTAACAACCATAGCAACAAGCAAGTTTACAAATAGAGAATTAAGTATAGATGAAAGAACTAGAAAATTTGTATGCAGTGCTAACTAATATCTCCAACCATAAGCAATGAATCAACGATCAGACTGTTGAATGCAGAAACTGCCTGACAAAACTTTAGCTTGATCCAACGGTTAATGAAGTGAGACACATAATAGGCTTCTATTTTGGGTCTTTCTCCACAGAGGAAGGGCTCAAACCTAACAATTCAAGGACAGTCCTTGCACGATGGAGCAATATTATAAAAGACAAATTCAATGCATAGTTGAGCTTGCTGTACATCGAGGAGAAGAGTCTACTTAGTTTATGATTCCAACACTTTCTTTTGTCGTTAATCTATAAAATGACAACAAAATTACAAATTATAAATATTTGAATAAACATCTATTGTCATTCTTTCAGAGATGTTATTAGATATACAATATGTATAAATATTGCTTCAATTATAGAGAAAGAGAGTAGAGAAGTTATGATACTTTATATATGTGAAATACAATAATGCCAAGTAACTAATATAAAAAATTGTCAAATGGAACATTTATAGAATCAGTAATAAAATAAGATATAGGAATGCAATGCTAAGTCTTATTATTCCAGTTCAGTTTGACCTCAATCCACTTACACCTAGGGATCAAGAGCCAAATGTTATCTGTACCAGTAGCAATCATATAATCAACCAAGAGCTATAGCAAATATGTACAGAGGCCATCTTCAACATGATTATACTGAATAAACAAATCGGATAAATTTTGGATAATCCAAAAAGTAGAAAAGAAAAATGTTCACAATTCACATTATAGGCAAAAGTTTACAATAATTTTTTTGAGCTCTGAATATTACTTATCACCAATAAAGCTCTAATTTTAAACATTTAGGAAAAAACTAAAACAAAAATCATGATTCTCATTCTACACAGAAATCTCCATGAGTCAGACAAATTTCATGTCTGGATCATCAATGCCATTCCCTAATAATCAAATTCTAATAGTTATCTTATCAGAGATTAAGTCATGTTTTCTATTTTGTACAGGAACTATTCTACTAAACCACAAGTTTAAATGTTTAAAGGAGGGAAATTCCTTTGTACTCGCCCCTCATTTATTATATTCATTAATGCAAAAGTGAAGTCCACTTATTACTATTGAGAAATTATCAGTAAATGTCTATTATTGTCTTCCATAATTACTATTAGATGTATGATAACTATAAATACTTAATTATAGAGAAACAAGGTAGATATGCTATGGTACATTATACATATGAAATAAAATACTACCAAGCACCGTCACTAATTATAGAGAAACACGATAAAGATGTCAAGTTACTAAGCTTTCTTCCACGCCACTAGAGAGTCCCATCACATCTTGGTATTAGTGTTAATAATGATTCTGTTATATAAGAAATTGCATGAGCAACTAAAGTTAATTAAATAGTTAGACTTTCTGTATGTAAAAGTCTAAGCCATTGACAAGTGAGTATAAAAAATAAAAAATAAAAACACTAGACAACATGATCGTTTAAATCTAAAGAAAAGCAATAAATATATGTATAAAAGAAGCAATTTTAGACAATTTTGTGTCAATATCTTCTTGTAGCTGAGCCTCAACTTCTGAATACATTGTTTCTATAGAATTATATGGTCCATCATTTTACGGTATCTCATCTAGTTAGCAATAATATTTACTGTTATATAGGTGAACAGATCTTAACTCACAATTCACAGGGAAAGGAATAGGAGGTATCCCAATAATTAAAATCAAGTCAGTTACCTGTGATCCTTCAATCAATTCCTACTTTCCTCTTTTGTCTGTAACAGCACCAGTCCTTCTCCCTATACAAATGTCAGTTTTGATTTGCCTTGTGTAATAGATTTCTATAGATATATAGCATATGTAAACTGAATCATTAACTTACCATGGAAAATTGTTTTGCATGGGTTGCACGTTCCACACGCCCAAAGTCTTGGGTATCCCCATTAGTTGTGAAACTAATCTGATTTAGGTATTGAGATTGCCCCACCATGCTTGTCTTCTTTGTTTGGTTGTACATAAAAAACTATAATTAAAAGAACACATTCTTAGTTGTAATAATATACCTTGTAAAGTTAAATAAATAATTAGATTCTTTGCTAAAAGATTAAAAGGAGTAGATAGCTCTGATCGTACCTCCATATGGAAGATTAATTCCCACGGTCAAGACACCCGAAATCTCATCTCAATTCTCCAACACTTTTCACCCCTTCAGGCAGAGACATCAAGTTGGGGCATCTTACGATTTCACAATGCTGCAACGACGTTACCCATTCTGGTATATATTTAAGATTGGGACAATCTTTAATTGTAAGCCTTTCTAAAGTGGTAACATACTGAAGCCCCTCAGGCAGATATTCCATTTTCGGGATGTCACTCAACTCCAACCTATGGAGGTTCGTAAGTTCTTTCCATTGCTATGCTGTAACAACCGCTTTCATCGTTACACAGATCAAGCTCCTCGCATTTTAAAATACTCAAGTTTCGAAGTGCAGTGAGATGTTGAAGGACTCCGGATAGGGATTTTAGACCATTTATCCCATTTAACCAAAGATTCTCCACTTTGGAATCATTGACTGCCTGCTCTAATATCTTCTCATTCACCTTGATAAGCCATACGCTCCGGATATACTTGTGTGGCGGGAGTGAAATTAGATTAGGACAATTTGAAATGACCAAGTCGTCAAGACTCTTCAATTGATGCCAACAATCTCTTGGCTTTCCTTCTTCGCCACATCTGCACCATCCTTTAAGATTGTGTAACTCCTCAAGGTCAATCTTTTGAGTGATGGGAAAAAGATAGATGAATTATCATTACTGCTATTGTTGTCCATCCACTCAAGACAAGGCAAATCTTCAAGCAAAACACTTTTGAGATGCAACGATAGATGCAATGGTGGGAGGTATTGCAATCTCATGCAACCAATAAGTCCATGTTAAGCAAATTTGTAAATGGGTTGATGGAACCAGAGATTGTAACACCTCCAAATCCTTTTATACGCAAGCACTTAATGTTGTGGTGCGAAAGTAGGCCCTGTTGGATTAAATTATCTCTATCCATGTTATCGTCGTCGGCAACAATTTGGCTGTTCCAAGTCAATTCCAACCTTTGAAGATGTGACTTCCCCATTAAATTGATATCCTTAGCTTCTGATGGGTTACCCCTCAAGCACTCCAAGCCTTTTATTTCTAGACGATTTCCCAAATGATTTAATCCTCTTAGTTCGCCTGGTCCACCGCTATGTTTGAATTTCTTATCTAACACAAACAGTGTCAGTGTTTGAAGATTAGACAATTGCCCTATGCCACGTGGCATAAAAGCCAGGTTTGGACAATCTAACCAACTCTAAATGTCGAAGACTTATCAACTTCCAAAGAGTCGCTAGGCAACTCTCTCAATGCTAAAACAATGATTGAGCAAAAGTGTTTGCAAGTTATATAACTTTGTTATGGACCTTGGGAGCACCTCAATCTGATCATTAAAAGAAAGATCAAGATATCGAAGATGTTTGAGCATATCAATACAAGATGGCAAACTCCTGGAATTTAGGTGCTTAAGATCCAACACACGCAATTGTTCCAAACTTGAAATAATCAAATTACAAGCAGACGCGTCAATTGAGAGTTCACCACGTTGTGGCAATAAAAAGGTCTTTAACTTGTTTGCCTCAAGAAGGGAACTTGGAACATGCAATGAAGAATCCGATGGAAAAGCAAATGACAGATGATATGTTCGTCTGTCAATTTGTTGCCCTTGTTCTGTGACTATGACGCAATCTGAAACAGACTTTGCCATGTCATGCACAAGATCATGCATTTTGCAATACATATATCATCCAATATATCATCTCTATCTATGTCTTGAAAGAAAGATCTACCAACTAAATTCATGAAGTACTCATTACCAACATCTTCTAAACACATGCTTTCATTTGATGGCTGAACAAATCCTTGTGCCACCCAAAGTCTAATCAAATCCTCCCTACGAATCAGATAATCTTTTGGAAACAATGAACAAAATGCAAAACATTTTTTCAGGTGGATGGGTAGATGATCATAACTAAGTTTGATAAGTTGAAAAACTGTATTTCCTCCTTCTTCATCGATTTTCACAAGATCTTTATCTTTGAAGTTTAACCAATCATTTTCTGTCTCCATGGAATACATTAAGCTTCCAACACTTCTAATGGCTAGAGGAACTCCTGAGCATTTTTTCATAATCTCCTTACCAATGGACACCAACTTCTGATTCTCTGGCTCTTTCCCAGTTCTCAAAAGCTAATTGGCTGAACAATTTCCAAGCTTGTTCTTCGTCTAGACCCTTTAAAAAGAAGGGTGAAGATGCTCCTGTTATCTTAGCCACCTTTTCACTTCTTGTGGTTATGATTATTTTACTTCCCTTTGCTCCATCCTTTAACAATGTCATTAATCGAAGCCAGTGCTCACGATCCTCATTCCATATGTCATCCAGGACAAGCAAATATCTCCTTCCCTCAATTTTTTTGCGGAGCTCCTGCTGCACTCGATCCATCTCATCATTACTTTTAGATTCTAAGTATCTTTTTAGCAATAGTTTTCACATCAAAATCATCAGACACACACACCCACATTTTCAACTCAAAATGCAATTGAACTGCTTTATCATTGTATAAGAGTTGAGCAAGTGCAGTCTTTCCAAGTCCTCCAATTCCAACAACGGAAATAATTGAAACATTTTCTTTCATATCCATATTCGTATTCAGCAACAACTCTACAAGGTGATGCTTCTCCTTCTCTCTTCCAATAACATCCTCCTCACGAATGAAGGAGTGAGTTTCTCTTTGCTTTACAACTCGTTCCTCAAGAGTGCGATTAGCTAATTTGAAACTTCTTCTGTCAACATTAAGGCTTCTAGTCTCTTCCCAATATCTTTAACTCTCTGAGTCATTTTGAAAGTAAACACAAGTGGATTGGAAGAAGACAAGAAGATACGAACCTTTTTTGCCTTCTTATCTTTTGTCATCACTTCACGCTTCTTGTCTTCAGTGGAGAAGTCATCAAGCAAATTATCAGCATCATCAAGTGCATCTTTGAGTTTGTCGAGCCAGCATTGAAGTTGATGGTTGATGCCCTGCTGCTCCTCTGCATCCAAGACCACAGCCTTGATGTCTGACATGTTCTCCACCAGCCTTCGGAGGTCATCTCTCATGCGCCAGTTTTCAGCCGCCAAAGAACCCAGCTTCCAGATCAGTTTCTCAATGATGTTGAACAAAAGACCTTCAGCCATTTTCTCACAAGTGAAGAGCCTGCACAAGTTTTTTCTTTTTTTCTTAAGCTCACAACACAAATTTTCAGAGTGAAGATTGTTTTCGAAATGTGCTCTATGAATGTGAATATTCACAACGGTCAGAAAGCACAAGCAATTATTTAAGATGTGGGCCATGATGTCGGCTAAAGCATTGTTCGTTGATGCATTGGATTCTTTTATACGATAGGCAGCTAGATGTCAAGAAACCAAAATCAATAACTCATGCAACTACCTTTTCTATTTGTTAATTTATTAAATAATATTCGCAACAGTCAAATGCTGTGGGCCTAAATGTCAGGCAAAGATCAGAATGATGCCTTGGATTTTTTTATACGATAATTACATGTTACTAGAGGACAAGAAAGCAAAATCAATCAATGGAGCTTTTCAATTTGTTAATTTACTAACATCTCTGCCAGGGATGCCCGGAACTTCTTTGTCTTTATTTTCAAAATATTAAAAAAAATATATAAAAGAAAATAAAATTAAACTTAAAAGAGAAAATATATTTTTTATTTTTTGAAACACTTTTTTAATATAATATTTTTAGTAGTTGAATATTTTTAATTTTTTTTATTATAAATCAAAATCCTTAAACCTAATTTACTTTTTACCTGTAAAATTGCAACATATAACTAATTCATCTTAAGGGGTTATTTGATAGAGAGGAAGAAAATAGAAGGAGAAATATAATAAAAGTTAAGCTTAGTTGGTTGAAGAGAAATAAAAGACAAATAGAGTGAAAATTAATTTTTTGATATTATTATTATTTTAATAATAATAATTATTATTATTATTTATTTTTATTATTAATATTATTTTTATTTAATAATAATAATACAGTGAAACAACTAAACAGGGAGCCAAATCAATTTATAAGTAAAAAGGAAGGTCTCTGAAATCTATTTACAATGATAAAAGAGGTGCCAAGAGCAACCAAATCAATTTAGTAAACAATTAAATCGATTTGGTAACAAACAGCCTTCTATTTCTACACACATCATTGCGTTTTTCTGCAAAAAAAAAATTGGTGGGTCCCACATATTTTATTAAATATTTTCTCACACTTCCACCTTACCAAACAACTAACACTCTCTTACGTTCGCTCTTTTCCTTCTTCTCCCCTCTTTTTCCATTTAACCAAATGAAGTGTAAATGTTTAGCTTATTTTGTCTATACCAAAGAAAAATTTACATATTAGAAAAGTTACATCATTCTCTATTTGGATTGAGATCTACTTATCAATGATGACAATTAACACAAACAAACAAAAACTACTTAGTGAGATAAAGGTTGTTTTTTTGGAAAAAAAAAATTAAGGTTAGATTATCCAAAAAGAAAAATAATCATTAGGTATATACATCTTTAATTGTTTTGGGTAAACCCTTAAAATAATTACAGCTAAATTACTAATTTGGTTCCTTAATTTATTTATTTTGTTAAAGTGGGTCCCTCTATTATTAAAAGATTTAATCAGGTTCCATAATTTTCAAAAATGTTCTAATATTAACCATTTCATCTAAAATGACGTCGTTTTCATCCAATGTTGCATTAAATAGCATGGAAAACATAGTGAAAAACAATGTCATTTTATACAAAGGGGTAACATTTGAGCGTTCTTTAAAATTATAGGACCTAATTAAAATTTTTAATAATAGAAGGACCCAATTGAACAAAATAAATAAATTAAGGGACTAAATTAATAATTTAGCCAAATAACTACCTTGTAAGAATTATATATTATAAATTTCTTTTAGCTAGTTATTAAATTTATATCAATTTTAGCTACTTTTATTATTCCTTTTTATAAATCTCATATTTCTTTATTAATTCTTTTATTATTTTAAAAATATAAAAATATATCATAATTTGTAATATAAAATTAAGATATAAATATTCTCCAACATAAATATTTACTAATAGTTAAAATTTATTCCATTAATTTGAAAGCCAAACTCAATTACGAAATAAGGATAAGAATTAAAATTAAAATCAATCATTCTTGGATGGAGCTGTTCTATTTGTTAATTTATTAAATAATAATGGCAAAAGGTCGTTATGATAGGATAATATTTTTTCCTTCTTCAATTTAGTAGTGTTCTTTAATTTTTTTAGATTTATGTTTTCTTTAAAAGAAGAATCTGAGTTAAATATATTTTCTAAAAAAGTTAAAAAAATTAAGCATATTAATTTTTATAAAAAGAAATAACTTTTTAAAAAAGCTAAGTGAAAATTTTTTTAGAAAAAATAAAATTGACTTTTCTTTTCTCTCTTAACCAGCTCTCTCATCTCTTCCTCAATCATATATGATCAATGATCCAAAGGTTTCAACACGATCTACTCAATTATGCAGATCGAAACTGAATTCACTGTCACTGTTGTGGACTAAGAAAGGAGTGCAAATATTTTAGTTCTCCAATCATTGGTGAAATATAAAATTGACTAGTTTACTTTTAGCCTCTTGAGTGCAATGGACAATGCAATAGTTGAGAATTCCTTTCATAAGTTACACAGTCACAGTGTGACTCTGTCTTGTGCTATCACTATAGGTAAGAGATGGAGAAAATCTTATTGGTTTGAAAATGTTTAGGAACATGAAATTGGGATTTTGTGTGTCGATTTTTCCGTATAATAGTTGCTCTTGTAATGGTATATGTTGGAAATAATTCTTTAAATGCATGCTTTAATCTTTAATTTGAGAGATCTTTAGGCAGAAGCGATATAATAATAAAAGCATGCATATATCAAGAACAACTCCATTCTTGCTCACATAGGATCTACAACATGCTAGATTACTAAAGATAGGATAAATACTTGGATCCATAATCGGTTCTTGATCTAAGCGTTCTTCTCAGGATCTTCGAGGTAATTTATCACGAACACAAACAAAGAGAGCTGGTGGCTTTATGGTTCTTCCTTAACCAAATCTCTTGAGTTCCCGATGGGACCTTAGCCTCTCTTCAGATGCGGAGAAGGAAGTATGAGTTTTCTGTGATTCGGTATATTGGGGACCATAGCCTTCTTATAGTGTGTTAACCTAATAGGGTTCCCATTATCCCCTAATGCACCAACATTGACATCTGCTCATTTAAGCCCGTATCATCTTTTTTAAAAGTCTAATGGGCTCACTTAATTTAACCACATAAAATAAAACTCACTAATGATAAATAGCTAACATAATTGTCTTATAATATTAGCCCATATTAATTATTGGAATATAAAATTTCAACAATCTCCCACTTGGGTTACATATTGTAACAATTATATCACAATTCTTTAGGCGCGCATCCGTATGCTATTTATCTTTAGACTTTTACTACAATAATCTGGTTCATCTTATGCATTAATAATGGAACCACCGTGGCTTTCATCACTGTTGTAAAATGTGACTAAACCTCAATGACCACCACATCAACACACTTAATGACATAGATCAATATGGATGAGCAGCATGGAAATTACATGCAATGTGATCTCAATCATGCCTATTTCCAACTGGTCCAACTTTATTCTTTAGTGAGATCAATTCAAAATCCTTAAGCACAAAATAATTTTGCACACAACAAGATACAAACAAGTTGATTAATAAACTCATAATCTTTATTTCTGCAGAAAAGATGAAATAACATAAAGTTTGTATCAAATGAACATAGAACATAAAGAAAGACTCCCGCTAAACTAAGGCAACCTCAGTGACAACACCCATATGAGCAATATGCTCGTGAAAGACCTTAGGTGTTAAGCCATTAGTTAGTGGATCAGCTAGCATAAAATTCATCCCTATATGTTCTATTGAAATCTGTTTTTCCTGAACTCTTTCCTTAACTATAAGATACTTAATATTGATAATTTTTGACTTCGTAGAACTTCTATTGTTGTTGGAGTAAAGCATTGCTGATTTATTATCATAATAAATTTTGAGTGGTCCTCTCACCGGTGTCAATCACGTGTAGGCCTATGACAAAACTTCATAGCCATAATCCATGGTTTGATGTCTCATAACAAGCCACAAACTCTGCTGCCATGGTCGAAGAAGCTACAAGAGTCTGTTTGGTAGACTTCTAAGAGATAGCTCCTTTAGCCAACACGTAGATGTAGCCTGATGTGGAGTGTCTATTGTCAGGGCTTCCTACAAAATTGGAGTCAGAGTACCCAATGATCTCTAAACTGTCAGACTTTTGATAAGTAAGCATGTAGTTTCTTGTTCTCTTCAAATAGCGCATCACGCGCTTCACTGCTTTCCAGTGCTGTATACCAGGATTACTCATATATCTCCCCAGGACTCCTACTATAAATGCTATGTCAGAACGAGTGCAAATTTGAGCATACATAAGACTCCCTACAACGGAAGCATAAGGAATCTTTTACATCTCTCCCCTTTCAAGATCAGTAACGGGGTATTGTTTGAGACTAAACTTGTCTCCTTTAGTGATGGGTGTATCTCCTGATTTACTATCTTTCATGTCGAATCTATTTAGAACTGTATCGATATAGCTCTTTTGTAATAACCCAAGAATACTTTGAGAACGATCTCTAAGTATTTAGATTCCTAAGACAAAAGAGGCGTCCCCAAGATCTTTCATCTCAAAACTCTTCGTGAGAAATTTCTTGGTTTCGTGCAACAAGCCTATATCATTGCTGGCAAGTAGGATGTCATCAACATATAATACCAGAAAGACAAATTTACTCCCACTAAACTTTTGGTATATGCAATTATCAACCAAATTTGCCTCAAAGCCATAGGAGGTAATAACTTGATGAAATTTGTAATACCATTGACGAGAAGCCTATTTAAGGCCATAGATGGATTTCTTTAGTTTGCACACCATGGACTTTGTATTGCCTAAAACAAAGTTTTCTCGTTGCACCACATAGATTGTTTCATCAATGTTGCTAGTTAGAAACATAGTTTTCACATCCATCTAATGTAGCTCTAAATCAAAATGAGCTACAAGTGCCATTATAGTCCTAAGAGAGTCTTTCGAAGAAACTAGAGAGAAAGTCTCTTTATAATCAATGCCTTCCTTTTGAGTAAAGCCTTTGGCAACAAGACGAGCTTTATATCTCTCAATATTACCCTTTGAATCCCTTTTGGTTTTAAGTATCCATTTACAACCAATGGGTTTCGCACCTTTAGGTAATTTGACGAGATCTCAAACGTCATTGTCAGCCATCAATTTCATCTCATCATTCATGGCATCAATCCACTTTTGAAAGTTAGAACTTTGCATAGCTTGACTAAAGTTGATTGGATCTTCCTCAATCAAGCCAATGCCATCCTCATGTTCTTGAAGAAATACAATATAATCACTTGAAATTGCACTTTTCCTTTCCCTAGTAGATCTCTTTAGTGGCACTTCTTGAGGCTATTGGGTTTGAACTATAGGTGGTGCTTGGGGAGGAATCTCAGTGTTGTCTTGTTCTTGAGTGATGTTAGGAATAACATCATTATTAATTACTGGATCTGTTTCTTGAATAGTGATAGGTGCAAAGACTTGTTCATTGCCAATGACAGGTTTTTCTTCAAAGACAACACTCCTTATGTTTCCTTCCCCTACCAATTCAACTTCCTCAAGGAATCTTGCATTCCTTGTCTCAAAAAAGGATCTTGTGGTGGGATTGTAAAACTTATACCCGCGAGAGCATTCAGCATAATCAACAAAGTAGCAACTAATTGTTCTTGAGTCTAGCTTACCTTCATGTAGCCTATATGGCCTTGCTTCAGTTGGACATCCCCAAATTTGTATGTGCCTAATGCTGGGCTTTTTCCTTGTCCATAGCTCATAAAGGGTTTTAGCAACTACTTTACTTGGTACCCTATTGAGGATATAAATTGCGATCTTTAATGCCTCTCCCCAAAGTGACTCTGGTAGAGAAGAGTGACTAATCATACTCCTTACCATATCCTTAAGAGTCCAGTTTTGTCATTCTGCAACTCCGTTCATGTTAGGTTTGCCCTGCATAGTGTATTGCAGAACGATTCCACATTCATTGAGGAAAAGTGCGAAGGGCCCTGGACGTTGTTCACAGATCTGTCATATCTACCATAGTATTCACCATCACGATCAGATTTGACACCCTTAATCTTCTTTCCTAGTTGAAGTTCAACTTCAGCTTTGAAAGACTTGAAAACATCCAGAGATTGAGACTTCTCATGAATTAAATAAAGGTAACCGTACCTCGAGTAATCGTTTATGAACGTAATAAGGTACCTTTGTCCATTCCATGAATCCATAGGGAAAGGACCACAGATATCCGTATGTATTAGTTCTAAGACATTCTTTGCTCTTTCAGCACCTAAATTCCTTTTGTTTGTTTGTTTACCTTTAATACATTCAACACAAACTTGGAAGTCTGACAAATTTAAGGGTCCAAGAATTTCCTCCGACACAAGCCTTTGAATTCTCTGTTTAGAGATGTGCCTAAGCGCTTATGCCATAAAGTTGCAGAATTCTCATTTAATTTACATTTTGTACCACGCGAATTTATTTGCAATATCTCATTATAAGAACACTTAATATCAAGCATATAAAGATTATCAATTAAAGACCTGTAACCAACAATATTTGAATCATAAGAAAGACTAACTTTATTATTTCCAAATGAACAAGAATAACTAGATTTGTCCAAAATAGAAATAGAAATTAAATTTTGTCTAATAGACGGTGCAACATATATCTCAACCAAATCGAAATAAAAACCAGTCTTTAAAAGCAATCTAAAAGTTTCTATAGCTTCAATTGCAACTTTATTGCCATCGCCCACATAGATGAATCTTTCAGCATCACGTGGCGGACGGCTCCACAAGCAACTCTGCATAGACATACTTATGTGAGTAGTAGCACCAGAATCTACCCACCAAGTGTCCTTAGGTATAGAAACTAAATTAACTTCAGAACAAACAAAAGTGAGAAGTTTACCCTTCTTTATATGCTAAGCGGCGTACTTAGAATAGTCCTTCTTCATATGTCTTGACTTCTTGTAGAAGAAGCAAGTAAATTCCTCGTCTTGCTTCTCCAGCTTTTTCTTTTGAGAAGAACTTTTCGCAGTTTCCTTATGTTTCTTCCTCTTTTTATTTTGAGAGGTCGAAGCCAAATGAGCACTTTTCATCTTATCCCTCTGCAATCTCTCTTCCTCTTGCACACAGTGAGATATAAGCTCATTGAGGGTCCATTTGTCCTTTTAAGTGTTATAACTCATTTGAATTACCCAAAGTGTGTAGGAAGTGAGATCAAAACCAAGTGCACAAGCAAATCCTCAGAAAGCTCTAACTTTAGTGCCTTTATGTCATAATCTATTTATAACTTGATGTTGACCCGCTCTTGGATTCAATATATTAGGGGTAGACACGGATCCCATTGGTTCAGGTTTAGAAGATATTTAGATCAAAATTAATTAATTTTAATTAGTTTGGGTTGGATTGATTAAAAAAAAAAATCCCACCCAAACTAAACCATTCAGGTTGGTTAATCAAGTTCAGTTTAGGTACATAATAAAATAATTAAAAAATAAAAAAGTGGAAAAATATAAAAAATAGAGAAAAAAATAGGAAATTGTAATAAAATGAAAGAAAGATCATGAATAATATCAAAAGTAAGAATCATATAATTACACAATAAAAATTAGAGAATTATAAAATTACACAACATAAAAAATTAAAATTTTCTAAAACAATATATGTTTGGGTTGGTTTGAGTTTTATACGCTCAAATTTGATACTTGAACTGATACCATTAAGTTTGTAACTTAAGAATCTGAATTGAACCAATGATCTGAACCAGCTCAATTATTTCTTTTTGATTTAGTCTGGGTTGGTTGGGTCATTGGATTGATCAGGACCATGTCCACCCCTACAATATATTAGTCCAAGGGGAAATTATGTTTCAAATTTATAAATAACTAGATTTAAACCCACGTATTGCATGGGTGATTTGATTGTTAGAAATATTACTTTTTTTGTTCTGTTTATTTGATTGATAACATAATTTTTTTCCTTGTAAGAGATTTGATAATTCAACATGAGTATGTGATGACAATTTTGGTACTATGTCATACAATTATCTATTAAAAAATTCATTTTCATTATTTTTTCAATATATATCCTTTTTTTATATTAAATAATTATTTCTCCTAAAATTTATAAATATGGAAATCGCTCTTAATTAATTGTTACAACATTAATTGCTACAAAATTTTTCACACGGAAAAAGCCTTGAATTCTGCTGTTTTTCTCTTTATTGGAACACCTAGTTAAAATCCCATTTTTGCTTTTCCTTCCTTTCAAATAAATATTTTTTTTAGGATTTTGATTATCTACCGTAACCCATACTTTTATTGTCTGATTATGAGAAGTTATACTTTCATAAGTTACAGATGTAAATAATGAGTTCTATAAAAATACAGCAGTTATAAGAGCTGAAATTATTTGAAGGAAAGACATGCGTAGTTTTATTTTTTATTTCATGAAAATAAAACATGTAGATTTAAACCCGCACACTATAATACCAGTTTTTAGAAATAATTACAATTTACTAATTTTTAGGGAAGATAAAAATCAAATAATTATTATAATAATATTTGATTTGAAGTCATTAAAAGACACATATAATTACAATGGAGAGAAATAGAGAATGGAGTATAAAGTTTCCCTAAAATAATATAAATATATGAATTAAACCATCTAAATACATCATAACATCAATAAGCTTGAAAGCACAATGTTCAATAAACTAATAACTCTAATACTGGGAAATCGTTGTGGATGCAACCTAAATCATTGCAGTAAAGTATTTGTGTTGCCTATCAAATGTAGTGTACAATAGTACTTTCTATGATGCTCAATGAGGAAGAAAATGAAATAATTTGTCAAACAATTCTCACCAACAACATTCCATTGAAGAAGCCCACCAAAGCTTAGAAGGAGAAGAACCTTTCCGAGATCTATAAACCAAGGAAAACAATTAAGTCATAACTAATCACTTTCAAATAAAATTCTTCTTCTTATTTTTTTTCTTTCATTTTTTATGTTGAAATTCTTATTTGAACATTGTATAGGCATCCAAGTATGTAAATTGGTGAAAGTGGTATAATTAATAATTATTATATTTAAATAAACTTCATATACGTGTTTTGTGTACCATGAATACAAGGCATGCTGAATTTGAGATTCTTCCAAATCAAGATCAAGTGCATCCTGTAACATCCCAGGCGCTGACGAGGGCAAGAAGTGATTGCCAGTGCAAAAAAAGATGAGGCACAGACAAGGAGCAGCTCCTGGTAGGCTTCCAGCGGGAGGGGTATATGAATGAATCGAATACACACCCGAACGAGAGGGATCTAGAGGTTGTGCAGGTATGGGACTGTACAGTTGAGGATAGCTTAAAGGAATTAATAAGTGTTACCTATACTAACAAGATGTATCTGCTTTTCGGTAGCCCATCACTTAAGAACTCCATAGTTAAGCGTGCTTGACTTGGAGCAATTTAGGAATGGGTGACCTCCTGGGAAGTTTCTCAGGAAGCATGTGAGTGAGGACAAAGCATGCTAAAAAGTCTTGTGTTGGTTTGTGGGAACAGTCACTCATCCTGAAAGCGGCCAGGCGTTACACATCCATTATTTCATCAAGCAGATCACAACATTCCTATATATGCATTTCTACTTATTTTAATTTTTCGTACTCCTCCCTCATCTTATTAGCGTGAAATAAATTAACTACATATTTGATTACCAAAGCAAGTCATTCTAAATACTTGGGGTATAACATATATATAAGTTTAAAATTTTGATATTTGATAATATTATAATGTAAAATGTTATACTTGTATCATATTGAAATTCAATATAAAAACATAGTTCTTTGACATCGATGGAATCAAACTTGCTTACAAATTCATATTTTTGGTTTATGTGGTGTTGTTAGTAAAATTCCTCCACAAACTTTTGCCTTTGGCCCTCGCTTTTAGCATAATATATAATCTCTATTTTTCGGAGAAAAAAATTGTGTTAACTATTTGATTGTCACGTTGCAATGATTATATGTAGGTAGCTCATCCATGGGAATTAAGAAGAACTAAATTTATAAAAATGTAATAGTACAATGGAATGGAGACCTAATAGAATGGCCAAATGAATTGATATCAGGGACTACAAACCCATCTTGCAAAGGTGGTTTAGGCAATGGAAAGATGCCATCCAACACCAGCTCATGGTGATTTGCTAAGAATGTTCATTAACTTCCTCAGCTTGTGGCCTTGTTAGCTTTGGTGAACCAGTAAGGATGGTCGGTTTTCTTCATATGTTGTAAAATATAGCTAGCTACAAAAGCCAAAATGCTAAGAAAGGAAATCCCAATGAAATTGTTTTGACTGAACTTATTGTGTGAAAGGGGGTATATATAGTTCCATAATCGAGAGCTATGGACTTGCGTATAGTATTAGTAAAAATAATATAATTATTTGATTTGATTTTTGGTAAGGCAACCGGATCCCCTAGTTTCTAGTTTGTTGGGGTTGCAACCTTGAACTTTGATGCTTTTGCAATGACTCTATCACCCTCAACACTTCATCCTTGTTCCTCCCAATAGTTGAAGCGTAGAGAAAACTCAGCTTGATCTATAATAGCCCACCAATCAACATGTTAGCCCCACTACTCAAAAAGGAAATTAAAAATCTACAAATTCATTAATTTAATTAGTCAAACCAAATATACCTTCTTATTTGGGCCCACAACATGAAGAGACCTAGAGGGTAGGTTTCTAGTGGTGTCTTTCTCATCAAGGTCAATGTTGCGTTTGAAACACATCTAAGGGCAAGTGTACCCTATTGCAACAATAACAAGGACTTGAGTGGAGATATCGTATCCAAAGAACTAACTAGTGAGTGCTAGAATCGAGAGATTCTTATGAGGTTTAGATAAATACTCGTAAGAGTAGTCAGGCTCAAGGTAAAGAAATAAAGCCCAAATAGATGTAAGGTTAGCAAACAAACATGAAATGTGATTCAATAATCAAAAAGCCTAGGGTTACAGTTTTATTTGTACTCTTAACCCCCCTATTCCTAATTCTATATAACCCTAAATTAAGTTGTAAATACCAGTTCTTCTTCTACAATTTCTATTAGCAATCACTGATCATTTTTTTTTGAATTAATTCTCATTTGGTCATTTAAGAATTTCAATTTAGAAAAAGCATGAAGCACAAAGAGGATGGTTAAAACAATTAGTTAACCCAAATGGAGTTTGAGGATAAATGTTTAATCATACGTCAACCTAAAACCCGATTGTCTTATAGGTCTACCAGTTAATTGCGGTATGGCTACTGATGAATTCTCATCTCATGATGTCTTAGTGCATGATTCATATATAAAAACCCAAGAAAATGCTTTATAAAATGAAGAAATATGGAGAAAAACAAAAAAAAAAAAAAACTTACCTTCTTTGTTTGTAAATAAATTAGCTTAAAAGAAATTTTCCATACTTTCGTAGGTAAAAGAAAGCAAAGTTTTGCATCTAGCAGTGGAACATTTGAGACACTTGGATGGTGTCCTATGTCAAGTGAAGCTAAGAAAAGGCTTTCCATAAGGAGCCTAGCATTGGACGCTGGAAGTACACTAGGAATGCTATGTCAGACGCTGGATGCACTAAAATTCCTTGGGTAGATCCATGTCCAAGACGCAGTAATGCTTGGAGACACTGGATTGGATGCTTGTTTATCAATTCTATGCAATGGAATAGTGTCTGACACATTGTCTGGCCTGTAACTAACTAATGCCTATCCATTTTGAATTATAGCTCAACGTCCCTAATAACTAGCCAATGTAGGACACTAGTGGTATTTTGTTGACAACATGAAACATTTTTGCTGGTGTGTTTGGGCCCATTTCACTTCATATAAAAGCCTATACAAGGCTCATTTTTTAAGAACGGGTGTTGGAAGATACTCTTCACCTTCACTTACCCTAATTTTAAGGTTTTTCTCTCATTTCACCATTGAAGCTCCATCCCTTAGAAGAGGAGTGTAAAGATTCAGTGTAGTTATCAGTACTCGTAGCCATTTCTATCTTTTATCTTTCTTGTTTTTATCTCTATTCGATATTTTCAGTGTTCAATGAATCTTGTGGAATTCCTTTGTATGGATCTTTTAATTTAATGCAATGCCTTGCATTTTCGAGTAATCAACTCTATGTTTAATGCTTTTTCATGATAACTCATAGTTGAGAACAATGCGAATGCGCACATGATGAGGAATCATATGCGAGTGGTCTGAATTGATGCTTGATTACTATGTCTTAAATTGAGTCTAGGAATATCCTTTTGCAAGGCATGTGTTCTTGAGAATGTCGGTCTTAATGCTTGATTTAAGTTTTAATAGTTTATGTGGAAGTAAGGTATATAAGTTGAGCTTAATTTATAGAGATCTTTGCCAATGAATTGGGTCGATCTAATTTCATGAGATATGAACTTCAAAACCATGTTGTTTTGTGTTGATTTGGGGAAAATTGCTTTAGATGATCACAAAAGGATTTGAATCACTAATTATGCTTTCTACCAATATAAAATCAATTAAAAACAAAAAAAAAAAAACATAGTAGTAGAGTTACTTTCTACATTTTATATTTTAGTATGATTTGTGGTATGATAATGCAAATATATTATTTGCCTCTTTGATAGTTGACTAGCTAAATTGGAGTATTTTATTATAATCCCTAAGAAAAAGGATACCTTACTCACTAGGGTTTTTACTATTTATTCAACCAATGCAAGTGCTGTAAAAGAGGTTTTGAAATTGAAATTGATAAGTATATATTTACACATACTGCATCTAGAACTTCAACAAGTTTTATGGCATTGTTGCTGGGGATTGGATTGTAAATTCAATTCAATTAGGCAATTATTATGAAGATTTTGTCAATATGTTCTTACTGTAGATAACTTACCTGTACATGTTTGTATTTTCGACTCTTTCGTACATATGTTTTGTTTTAGTTGTTGTATAATTATTATTAAAATAGGATTTTGTTATTACTAATTCTTTTGTCCATTTATGTATGTGAGAAAAAACCACTAAACTTATCTTGGATCCTAAAATTAAGCGAACAGTTTGTGCAATCTGAAAGCATCTTCGTGAAGAAGTGAGCAAGGTGGTGAGATCCGAGCAAAGCAGCTTGGACAGCTATCAAACTTCACCTAGGCATTTTAACAAGATGAATGAACTGCAAAGGGAGATTACCTTGGGAATATGTTGATTCCCTCAAGTCATAAACCATTGTGTATTGCTTTACTACTTATCACTTAAGGAAATCTGGAATTGTATCCTACACTCCTAAATCTCATTAGGAACAAAGCATTTTTCAGAATGGAATTAAAGGATCCACATCTACACCTAGATACCCTTTTGGATATATGTGATATCGTGAAAACTAGTGGTGTGCTTGTTGACACCATTTGGTTGAGGTTTTTATCATTTTCTCCAAGAGACAAAGATCTAAGTTGAAACATTACTACTTGGAAGGCTATGAAGTAATAGTTCCTCACCCAATATTTTTCACAAACTAGGTTTTTCAAGGCAAAGACAGATGTCAAGAATTTTTACCAAAGAGAAGGAGAAGAATTACATGAAGTTTGGGATAGATACATTGAATTATTAAGGGCAAGCCTAAATCATGACTTTAATGAAGTTGAAGAAGTCTCTTATTTCTGTCAAGGGCTAAGAACAGAAAACAAGATGCCCTTAGACAGATCAATTGGAGGAACAATGTACATTAAGAGTCTAGCTAAAGTGTGATTTTTAATCAAGTCTATGGTCGAGAGCATCAAGTTGATGCAATTTGATAGGAGTGCTTCAAGTAAAGGCAAGTTTGAGTTGGAATCTAATGATGCTTTGTTGGCATAAAACAAGCACATCACTAAACAGTTAAGACCCTGACGAAGCAGTTACAATCCTTGCAATTTGCTCACACTAAAGCACATATTTGGCTAGTCAATGTAGCTCAAGGAATTTAATGTGAAATGTGTGAAGGACCACATGAGTCGAGAAGCTATGAAAAGCCATTGATTATAATTATATGGATAATTTCTCAAAGCCAAATCCTCACCTATGTTATAACTTCTAATTTGGTTGGAAATCCCCTTCTAATTTTACTTGGAAGTAACATGAAAATTCTGGTCAACAACCGACATTCCAACAAAGATCTTCATGCCAACAACCTATATCTCAACCACAAAGCTCATACCAATAGCCTCAAGGTCAGTAGAGAGGGCAACATGTAAGAGAAGAACTAGCACAAGATTCTAAGGACGAATTTGATGTGAAGGAAACTTTGAAGTAGTTTATGATGACCACATAATCATTCATGAAGAACATAGAAGCAACTTTGAAAAGTTTTAAGCATCAAATAGGTCAATTTTTTAAGAGCCAAAGTGAACAGCTTCAAGGTGGATTTCCTGCCAATACGATAGATCCCAAGGAACAGTGCAAGGCAATCGAAACTCAAAGTGGTAAATAAGTAACAAATGAGCAAGAAAGAGTAAATAGTTAGTGGAGAGAAAGAGATGAAGTTGAGTCAAACATAGTCAAGGAGGGGGAAGGTAGTGAGAATAAGAGTCAACAAGGCTCAAAAAAAGAAAAACAAAAAACAAAAAATTGAGCAAAAAAGAAATAGTTTGAGAGTGAAAAAGAAAGTGAGAAGAAATGAAGAAAATCCATCAACTAGAGTGAGAAAGGATCCTTTTATTCAAAAAGGACTAAAAGATGATGCGCCAACATGTTTCAAACTTCCTTACCTACACCTGAGAAAAAGCAATGTAGAAAATATTTAGTTTGAGAAGTTCCTTGAGATTCTAAAAAAGCTCCACTTTTAAATCCCATTTGCGAAAGCTTTGGAGTAGATACTAGGTATATACAAAATTCATGAAGGAATTTTTAACACATAACAGAAGATTAAGAGGTGACGATGCAAAGAATACACAATTCAAGAAAAGTTGTAATACAGTGGAGTTTTATTGGTGTCTGACTCCTAAGCTATCTGATCTAGGAAGTTTTACCATTCCTTATGCTTTAGGAGATTCCCTAGTTTGGAAAGTCCTTTGTGATTTGGGAGCTAGTATTAACTTGATACCTTATTCTGTGTTTAAGAAGTTGAATGAAGGTGAATTAAAACCCACCAGGATGGCATTGCAAATGGTGGATAGATCTCTGAATTAAAACCCAGTAGCCCTATTTTGTGTTTGAGCATCAAAGTACCTTTTGTAGGTACCCACCCTAATCCACTCCATTTTAGTCACATCAGAGTGAAGCATTGCTATTTGTACACCTCCAATCTCGATTAACGAGGACTTAGCTCAGTCAAAGCAATTATAGATTTTGGTTAAGGTCAACTATCCTACCTTGGACACAACATTGATGTTGTGTGTGGGAATTTGATAAATCCAATCCACCTTTCCATATGGTGAATACTCAACAATAGACTGCCTTGAATTGAGGCCACCTCACTACCCTTGTGTTGACTTAGCTCCATCTTGACCCCTCCCACTAGTGTTGTATTTGGCTTATGAGGGCATAACCAAGAATGGTCTTACTAAGACTAATACTCGAGACGAGCTCATTTCTCAAGTATAGAAGCAAATAGAGAAGTTGCAAGGGACATCCTTAGCCACTTCAGCCGCTAACAAATGATTTGGAACAATGTATAAAGCAACTAGAACATACATTGTCTCAAAATTAACACCTCATCATCAAGGTTGACCTTGCTATTAGAAACCTTAGTATAGTGCTATCACTCCTAGCTACACACATGTCTAGGCCAGTTTGACATAACATCTAGCTCAAGGTGGTGCTTCATACCACACTAGTCTGGCTAGATCAAGACTATTCCCTTTAGCACCTTCACTAAGCTATATACTATGCATAAAATTTATTAGGAGGAAACACATAATTGTTAAAATAAAATATAACACCCTAAGAGTCTTACCGTAACTAAGGCCTAGATTTCTAAAGAAGTAAAAAAGAAAGACTTAAAGCATAGAAAACAACATGTTGAAGCGACTAATAAATACAATTATATTCATATAAGACATAATACTATAAAATATCATACATCCCTAATATACCTCATCTATCACTGAAAATGTCGTACAAAACAAAAAAAAAGGAATACAAGAAAACACTATAACTAGACTACGTCTTCTTGCACGTGACTCCAGCTCTATCTGTATATGTCTTCACCTGTATCCTAAAAAAGGAAGAATTTAAAGGAGTGATACATAATGTCTCAGTGAGTGTTCTAAAGACTCTACGGTTGGGTTAGGCTTTTCTACTTGGATAACCTTCATCACTTATCTCTCATGACTTTAGCCTCACTAGGTCTCTCATAATTATCCATACCTATGGTCGGGTCTACACCTTTCAATAGTCAGTGCTTTCTGTTAACTTCTCTCTCATTTTCACAATTGTTATACAAGCTTATTATCTCATTCTTAACCTAAGGACTTTCTTTTACCCAAAACCCTCTCTAGTATTTAAACCCTTCATGTTTAGATTTTATTCTTCTCCTTTTTGATATTTAAAGTTACCCTATAGGGGTTAAGTTTAAGGTCACGGACACTCTAAAATACTTTTGACACTCCCTTAACACTCACCTTAATACCCTCATTTTGTTCTCTTTTACTAGTCTCATACCTTTCTATTACGCCATATATAAATTCATCCTTTCTCTATCTCATTCATAACTATTATTGTCCAACTAGAACCCTCATAATATTATCCTAGGACCTAGCCTCTTACTTATCCTTAAGGTAGCAAATACAATTCTAATTACAAGCATACCTTTATTTCACATCTTTTGCTTTGTAACTAGACATATGCATCATTTTGTTTCATTAAACAAGCATAACATACACGTATAACATGAGCACGTATACATAATCTTGACACTTCATCATAAGACATAAATACGTTTTCACACGCATACACATTACATCAATTGCTCATGAACAAGGTCACACAAATTTCACATAATTACAACGTAGCACACTTCAAAATATCACACTACAATAAAATACATATGCATGTTATATTCCTAAACCACTACACATGCACATGTGGTACCAACTTAAACTTTTTGAAAAGTAGACTAGGAGTAAATGCGCGACCATAAGAAGTGGCATCGGTACCGATGCCTTTGGCTTTCACATCCTCAACTAGCATGATATCTCTCAGTGACTAGTTAGGTTACCCAGTTTTGCCAGTATGCCCTTGCTTCCATGGGATCAGCATGGACGATTAGAGTTTTTCCAACCGGATAACCGCCAAGGCTAGGGTTACACAACCTATCATGGCCTCCACTAGCCAGATTCTTGCATACTTTCCTCATCACATAACTCAAATATTATGATGCGTGGTCACATATAATGCTTACAACTTTTCATAGACTTTTATCATGAAACATTGGCATAATTTCACATCACACTCATTTTTTTACGGTAAATAACAATCATACAATATAAACTCAACGAGGCATAAAAAAACAAATAACAATGAGTTAAAAACTACATATAGGAGTTCAAAAGCAGAAACAACGGAATAGCAAAGGTCGTATCTGCCTGATAAGACAGGAGCCTTGCCTAGTGGTCCAATAAACCAGCCTAGCGGGTCTGCGCTAGAACCTAACCCGCCTAGCAGGTATTGCACCCCGCCCAACGAGTCCGTGTCAGGACCCAACTTGCCCAGCAGGTCCACGCGCCTAGTGCTAACGCGAAATCTAGTTTTTGAAGAAAAGTCGCCCAATGGCTATCTAATCCCGCTCGGCAGATCCGACGTACAAATTTTAATTTATTTTTCCTATTATCTTTGGTTTCTAAATGCTCCAAAATAAATAATTAGGTTCTTAATCACTCTTCTACATTGGTAATTGGTCAATCTAATCTATAAATTCCTTACTCCTTCACAATCCTTTCAAAACCCATCAAATCCCTAAACTTAGGCATAAGCAGGGAAAAAGATAAATAGAAGAACAAGAAGAACATAAAGCACAAGGAAGGACACGGGGGAGAGCACTCACCTTTATGGACATGCGAAGCTCAATTTTAGGGTTTGGATTCTCTGGTATCTATTCCTCCTCTTTCTCTTCCTCTTCTTCTTCTTTTTCTTCTCATTCTCTCTACCTTCTTTCTCCTTCTATTTTTTTGACGGCTAAACCTATTTCTCCTTCCCTATTCCTTTCTTATAACATATGGGTGAGTATGTAGCTTAGTGGGCTTTAGTCTCCTATTGGGCCCTAGATGCTCTTTTGGATTCTATGATAACATTCCTACTAATTTCTAATACTAAATTGTTAATAACAACAACAACAACAACAATAATAATAACAATAAATGATCTAATAAGAATAACTCTTAAGGCATCTTTTGTCTAATAACACATGGGAAGGGTCCTACTAAGAGCTACCTCATGGTTTATTTCTAGTACCTGAAATTTGGAGTGTTACAGAAAACCATATATATCAAACCAAACTACAATAACTAGTGGAAAGAACACATAATTAATGTTTGTAATTGATAGTTTATAGAAAATGGACCATATTTGCCAAGGTTTTAAGTAACATGTTATAGTGCTAGAGTAGAGTAGCCCCTTGCCGCTTCAAGGACCTTTGTAATGAAATAGTTCATTGTCATAGTCATCGTGGACACTTTTGTGATTGGAAACAATAGAGATTGTGGCATGATAGCATCACTCTCATAAGTGTTGTGCCTCTCTGTCAATTTTTTTCATCACCATAATCCTTTCTATAACATTCCAAATAACATAGTTATAATATAAATAATAATGTGCAGCGCTTAGGTGACACTTTTTATATTTTTTTTAAAAAAGAAGTGACTTTTTTTTATAACTATATACTTCATGAACATTATACATATAAATATTTAAAAACAAAATTACAAACTTCTTAAAGTTATCATATCAAATATGAAGTAAATTT
This sequence comes from Spatholobus suberectus, assembly GCA_004329165.1. Lineage (NCBI taxonomy): Eukaryota > Viridiplantae > Streptophyta > Magnoliopsida > Fabales > Fabaceae > Spatholobus > Spatholobus suberectus. Next base: position 23,130,873 of record CM014730.1, read on the forward strand.
TAATTGTATAGGAATAAAGTGACAGAGAATTTCCAGAGGAAAGAACGTGGAGAGGTCCTATCATGCTTTTGTTGCATATCTCTGATCTTGATTACTATCATAGAATCCTCTATGTGTCTTTCTCTCCTTGTAACTTTTCAACATACAAAGACTCAATCAGGAAGATGGTATCATTACAATAGGTCATGATGAAAGTGGAGATGGATGCCTCTCATTTTTCATATTCACAAAAAAGGACTTCAATCTCCATAACATTAGAAGAATACACCATCTAACAGGGTGGTGGAAACACAACAAACACCAAGCAAAAGGAAAAAAAGAAAAGAAAAACAACACACAAACACAAGGATAGGGAGGTAAGTACCTACCTGAAGCATCATGTGGTAATAGAACATACAATGAGGCCTAATCTAGCAGATAGTTATCATATAATTAATACATTTAGATAATTATATCAAGTTACAAATAATAGTCAAATGCAAAGGATGAATGCACAAATGACGACTCATCTCTATGGAGAATTTTTTAACAACAGAGTAGCATGATCAAGAGCCCGTACTCCACCGACCTTTTACATGCAAACCAACACTTATCAATAATAGGTGTTTATAGGTACGTGCCATTATACTACACTGATCATGGATAAATTGTAGTAGTTTGTCATGAACATTAGTGTGTATACCCCTTTTGCGACACTCGTTTATACTAGACATAACCCATGTCAATTATTTGTTCAATTATTTAATTTTAAATTAATAGAAATATGGAAAATTTTCATAATTCATATTACTTGCAATTGTTTGGCGAAACTCTTTAAAGTAGATAAACTGTAAGTTAAACAAAATTTGGAAATGGGAGTAAAAGGTAAGAATATACGACATATCATAGGATATTAAGTCCGAACTGAGTACATCTGAGTTTCAGAAGTACAAGTAAAGTTAAATAAATCGTAACTAAATACATTTGAAATAGTAAAATACAGAAAATTCCAAAAAAGTACATTAAGAGACACCAAGCCCCCCCAACTATGTACATAAAAAAAAAAATTCCTAAACCAGAGTAGTGTCTATGGATCTACTCCTAGCCTTTGTACATAAAAGATACCCAACTCCTAGGGTCACTACTCGTCAGTCCAAGTTTCGCTAGAGTCATCTTGGACGAAATGGTGAACCTGTCCATTTCCCCGATGGGGTTTAGCACTAGATGGTACTAACGATGATGAATGCCATCCGTTGGCCATAGTCACTTGGTGCTCTTCCATAAAGGAATCCATGGATGACTTCTGTAACATCCTGGGCGTTGATGAAGGCAGGTAGTGATCGATGGTGTAAAAGAGATAAGGCACGGACAAGGAGTGGCTCTTGGCAGGCTTCTATTGGGAGGGGCACATGAATGAATCAAATATACACTAGAATGAGAAAGATCTAGAGGTTGTGCAGCTATGAGACTATACAGTTAAGAATAACTTAAAGGAATTAATAAGTGCTACTTATACTAACAAGATGAATCTACTTTTCGGTAGCTTATTACTTAAGAACTCCACAATTAAGCATGCTTGACTTGGAGCAATCATGGGATGAGTGACCTCCTGGATAGTTTCCCAAGAAGCATGTGAGTGAGGACAAAGCATACTGAAAAATCTTGTGTTGGTTTGTAGGGACAGTCTTTGATCCTAAAAGCGACTAGGTGTTACAACCTTCATCGGTGATCCTATAAGTTCCTCAAGCACTCGATGTGGATCCATGGCTACTGCTCAATAGGTAGTGCGAAGGCTAGGAAAGAAGCCATAAACGAAATGGTAGGATCCTCGGGTAACAACGGTGGTGCTGGGGGGATGTACTCAAAATGCGGCAGAGGAGAGGTTGAAACTGATATGCAGATGACCCATGACATGGGAGGCATGTGCACTCTCAAGATGGGGGATACAAAGGTAACGGTGACGAGACCTTTATACATTAGGTTCATCTCTCATCATAGATCCATGCCTCTGCATCATCATAATCAATGTGCATGTTGAAGAGGATGGGAATAACCACTATCTTCACGTACCAACCACATGCAATCATGCAGTAACAAAAAAATAAAGATAGAATAGTGAGACGATTTTATTCTCAAAATTACTTTCACGTAGATAGTAGGGTATCCTACCGTCTTATACAAATAAAACATAGCTAACAACAAAGAAAAAAAGGGGCCTAGGGTTTGACTAAGTTATAACAATTATCCTTGACACTGTATGGATCTATACTCCCAATATAGTTCTCAACAGAACCGAAAAGTTACTGAGAGTACATATACTTTTCTCAATCATGGTACAATCCTCGTTATCATTGAGGAATAGAGTAACAACTCAGGACATTTATCATCCACATAGAGGTATACCTCGCATCAATCTTGAAATGCTAAGTAGTTGTCGGGATTGTCAGCTTGATCAAGTGAATATCCCAACTCAAGAACGCTACCTTGGTCATTATGACCTTCACCACTCAATGCCCTACCCCCGAGACCTCCGCAAGTGGGTCCTTGCCTTTCATTCCTTAGTTTACCGATTGTAACTTCCCATGCAGGGAACCATGCCCTAACATGTCACTTGCATCACACTACTTTACGATTTCATTACTGTCCTTTGTTGACCTTCTCAATTTGAACAGGAGTTTCTCTGGTTTCGCACTCCTGAGTACTAGTACAGTCTCTCCTCCACATCTTTGCCTCTTAATGCATTGATTCTTATCACAGTATAATATAGGGGAATTCTAAGTATATAATTGAGAAGGCAAAACAATAAATAGGACACTAGAAGATTAGTATTGATTTGTCTTCATTATCTTAAGTGCCTAATTTAAAGATTAAGCTTACTTAGGAGGCCCTAAGTTAGCTAATAGTAATTTGATTTAATCATTTAAATCCTTAATTAGGAACTTAGGTGTTTAATGAAAAGTTAAACTTAATTAATTAATACTTAGTGTATGGCTATCCATATGTCTTATGTATCGAATTACCTAACAATATTAGATGCCACCGTTAATCTATTTTAACAAAATTAATTAGTAGTAATTAATCATCATTCTAAAAGATTTAGTAAAACAAATTACTTATTTTATGATATCAAAATAAGAATTTATATCATAATTAAGGAGGAGTCCTCTTAAATTATATAAAAACAGAGAGGATTTATTTCTTTAAAGGAAATTTTGTTTAAATTAAAATAAAAAGGTTCATTTTAGGTCCCCAAGTATTTAGAAAAATGAGAATTTGGTAACTAAAAGCATGTTCTTTAATTTTAGTTTCAAAACCAGACCTCTAGAGAGCATAGTTTTTAAGTTCGGTTTTGAAATTCAATTTGAATAGTTAAATGATTTTTTTGTCATGATGTATAGCTTGTTCGAAACATGTTTCTGTTTATTTTCTAAATCATCAAAGATCATCTAAAAAAAAAATATAAAAATAGATATGAAAATAACAAGGCAGAGAGGTTAGGAGGTTCTTACTAGAGAAGCAGTAGCACTCCCTTGCTATTTTTTATCCAACTTCATTTTTTTTGCAACCAAGAAGATTATTTTCAGAAAATACATTGAAACATAAAATTGGCTAGTCTACTTTTAGCCTCTTGGGTGCAATGCAACTTTTGAGAATTCATTTCATGAGTTACGTCACAGTTAGTATGACTTTGTCTTGTAGTATTAGTATAAATAAGAGATGGAAGAAAAGCTGACAGTTGGAAGTTGGAACAATCGTACGTAAATGCCTCTAATATTTAGAAACCTGAAATTGGGATTGTGTGTGTCTAGTTTTCCAAATAGTAGTCACTAGCACTGGTATATTCTTAAAATGCATTAGGATCGAGCATATCGTGGGTATATATTAATTAATACTTTCATTTCATGTATGATAAATAATGAATTCATGATTATAGCAAGCACAAGTCACACAGCAAGCACCGGGATTATGCCAAGGTGTAAGTAGTTCTCAAATTCCTTCACAAACCTGCTGAAACATTGAAAACATGAAAAGAATGAGTGATAAAAAATCAAGTGATCATGCAGATAAATTTGTGAAGGGAGACATCTCAGAGTGTAAGTGTATCCTCTGGGTGTTGAACACGGTCTGAATAGCTAAGAAGCGGAATCATTCCGTGAACATTGCCTAAATAGTTAACAATCGGCCAGGATAATCACCCCATCTACAGAGCAACCCCCCTTCCTCTATGGCGTGCGTATATATAGAAATCATCGGAAGTTTTGTAAGAACATCTAGCACCCACCGTGGGGACCTAGTAAAATGTTTCCTAGGCCACCACACCTCACCATGGCACGTCCCCGGAACGGACAACACTGGGGAACCAACACACCAGAAGCTTCTGGCACGGATGGACTGAAGCAAATGCGACGAGTCTCCTCTTTATCTTGTCTAGTGATTGAACATGTGTACATATTCAATGCACGGGGTTACATGTAATTAAACTAATATTACGGAGGTCAACGGACAATAGTTTGAAATGGCTAACTGTAAATGCTTTCCAATTCTGGAGAGATGAAACCGGTGACATCTTGAGCTTGAGAGGCAGAAAGTGAGATGAGTCTCTTCTTGATCTTGTCTAATGACTCCTATGTTGTGTTAATAGTTGTAGGACTAAAGCTGTATTTGGTAAAGAGAAAGAAATAAAGAGAAAAGAAGAGAATAAGTAAAAAATAAAGTGAAAGCTAAGGTTATTTGATTAAAGAAAAATAAAAAAAAATTAAAAAGAAAGTTAAGATTATTTTAATTATTATTATTTATTTTTATCATTAATATTATTTTTATTATTATTATTTTTAATAATAACAATAATAATAATATATTATTATTATTATTATTATTATTATTATATTATAAGTAACATTCAGCAAAAGCATGTAAATTGGTTTTCAAGCAAAACCAATTTACATGCTTCACAATTAAGAAGCCAGTCACGGTAGCGGATGAGAGCACGAAGTTTGAGACAATTTCTTTGCAAATCTTTTCATATTTGCGACGAAATTTTTTAAGGGAGACCCATGTTTTTTGTGCAAAAGCCCTCCTTTTTCATTGAACCAAACAAGGAGAAAATGTTAAATTTTACTTTCTTCTCTTCTTTTCTCTTCTCTTCTCTCCAATTTCACTTCTATCAAACAGACCTAAGGGACACAAAGCCAGGATTTTGGCTGTTGTACACTGAGAAGGTAGTGGCTTCTTCAAAACCATAATTTAGACCGAAGTGGAACAAAGCCTTGGGGAACACAAAAACATCACCTACTTTGAGATACTTCTGGAAATACTGGTTTTTGGTATCAACAAACCCAGCTACCAACACACCTTTGGTAACAAAGATCATCTCAGTAGCTCTAGGATGATGATAGTGGAAGTTCACCAGACCTTTCCCATCAAGGTCAGCTCTTCCAATGGAGAGGCCAAGAGTATTCAGGCCATTAAACTCAGCAGCACGGACAATTTTCATAGATGCACCAAAAATTTCAGTAGAGCCAGCATTGCTTAGTTCTGTGGTCCTGAAATCTTGAGATGTCACATTAACTGGGGTTTTGCATTGTAGACCATTGATGAATATGGTCTGCTTATTGGGTGGAACTGCTGGACAAGTGTCCTGCAGATTATCACAGTCTCCCAAGCAAACTTGGATGTTGGTAAAGGCCACAAAGAACAACAACATAAAGAAAAGGTGAGCAAAGGATTTCATTTTGAATCTCCACTTGGTTACTATTTCTTGCTCCTTACTATGCTGGCTGAATAAATTACCCTCCTCAAATTATATATACTAATATGTACACACAATTAAGTTCTTGATCTTGTTTTGTCTCTGTTAATATGTGTCTTAGGGTTGCAAAAAATGCAAGTAATGATAGTCTTGGAGTGCACTTCTGGCTTTGAAGTAATGTAAGAAGTGTTTGCTTGAAACAAAGGAAACACTAGCCAATTCACTGAGTTTCCACTATGTCCTAATTCCAAGGTTATTTTTGAAACTTGAAAGTTGCATAATAGGAAATTCTAAATGTGGATTACCAATACCATTCACTGATATCAACTGTTAGAGGAATGACATGCATCCGGATATCAATTTCAATGGTCAAATTCAAATAGTTGTCCTGTCAATTTTTTAGGCCATGTTTCTATTTTGGATAGGAGCTATTTTAGTAAACTACAAGGTTTTCATGTTTATAGGAGGGAAATTCTTTTGTACTCACTTCTCCTTTACTATATTCATTAAAGCAAAAGTACAGTGCAATAAAAAGGTTAGTTTACAGGGAATGTAGTGGAATCTTTTCCTACTGTTAACGTCTTTTTCACAATGGCAAACTTTGGATAGATTTGGAGTATACTAAATTTGTACACTAGGCAAATACATATGATACTAGTTTGATAAAAAATTTCCTTTCACCACCGTTAGCTCAACAACTCCATTCTTGGGTTATCCATTGTCACAGCAGTGAAAAATACAGAATTAAATTTATAAATAATTATATTAAAATTGCTTTAGTGAGCTATAAGGTTTCAATATATCCATTATTTCTATATAAATTAGGTTGCACAATTTGAAGAGTGAAACTCTCACTTTTCTAACTCTTAATTATTTTACTATTTATATTATCTCTCTTTTCTCCTTTGAGTGTGACTTTCACTCTTAATCACTTAAGAGTAGAAAAAAATTCTTTTACCTCCTTATTTTCATGTGACTCTTTTATTTTAATTAAATTATAAAAAATATAACAAAAAATTATTAATAAATTAGAAAGTTTCTTATCATATAAAAATTTAAATGTATCCTTGTCTAATATTATCCATATCATTTTTTTATTTAAAATATATTAAAGTAACGAAAAAATTCTTAATATTATAAAAATTTGAATTTTTTATCTAATACTATTGACTTGACTTTTTTAATTTTATTTTGAATTATAATAAGTAAACAATTAATAAATTTTATCCTTTGAATGCTTTTATTTAAATGTTAAAATACATTTTTTTTATTTTTAATCATTTTCAATTATCTTAAAAATATTAATAAAATACATATGAAATTACTCATGCATTGTGAGTTAAAATACTGTGTGTGTATGTACACTAATACATGTGTATACATTCCCCATATTCCATTGTATTAAAATGTCTGCACAATATATTAACAATCTATGCAACAATATTATACAACAAGATAAACAAGAAATATTTTTTTTTTTGAAAAACCTTGAATCGGAACACATATAAACTTATTGGCAAAATAAAGTGGCACAGTAAATTTAAGGTACAATAAATTAGTTCCATGGCAACCAACAGTTTTTACAATATGTAACAGAAGAACATGAGTTAGACGTCTGTGTCACCAATTAGGCTTTAGAAGCCCAATTCAGTCATGCCCATTTTATGTTTTCAATCGAAAAAAGAAAAATACATTGATACTATTCCGAAGCAAAATTCTGACTCCTCAATCAAGCAATGTGGGTTGAGTCCTGATATTTTCATAGAAGTTGGAAACAACCTTTATGCATCCGTGAAAAATGTAGAAGGTATGAGCTATGAGCTATGGGCAATTCACAATGAACAAGTCGTCAAGACTCTTCAATTGATTCCAACAATCTCTTGGCTTTCCTTCTTCGCCACATCTGCACCATCCTTTAAGATTGTATAACTCCTCAAGGTGGATCCTTTTGAGTGATGGGAAAAAGATTGATGAATTATCATTACTGCTATTGTTGTCCATCCACTCAAGACAAGGCAAATCCTTAAGCCAAACAAATTTGAGATGCAACGATAGATGCAATGGTGGGAGGTATTGCAATCTCATGCAACCAATTAAGTCCATGTCAAGCAAATTTGTAAATGGGTTGATGGAACCAGAGATTGTAACACCTCCAAATCCTTTTATACGTAAGCACTTAATGTTGTGGGGCGAAAGTAGGCCCTGTAGGATCAAATTATCTCTATCCATGTTATCGTCGTCGGCAACAATTTGGCTGTTCCAAGTCAATACCAACCTTTGAAGATGTGACTTCCCCATTAAATTGATATCCTTAGCTTCTGATGGGTTACCCCTCAAGCACTCCAAGCCTTTTATTTCTAGACGATTTCCCAAATGATTTAATCCTCTTAGTTCGCCTGGTCCACCGCTATGTTTGAATTTCTTATCTAACACAAACAGTGTCAGTGTTTGAAGATTAGACAATTGCCCTATGCCACGTGGCATAAAAGCCAGGTTTTGACAACCAAACAACTCTAAATGTCGAAGACTTATCAACTTCCAAAGAGTGCTAGGAAACTCTCTCAATGCAGAACAACGATTGAGCAAAAGTGTTTGCAAGTTATATAACGTTGTTATGGACCTTGGGAGCACCTCAATCTGGTCATTAAAAGAAAGATCAAGATATCGAAGATGTTTGAGCATATCAATACAAGATGGCAAACTCCTGGAATTTAGGTGCTTAAGATCCAACACACGCAATTGTTCCAAACTTGAAATAATCAAATTACAAGCAGACGCGTCAAGTGAGAGTTCACCACGTTGTGGTAATAAAAAGGTCTTTAACTTGTTTGCCTCGAGAAGGGAACTTGGAACGTGCAATGAAGAATCCGATGGAAAAGCAAACGACAGATGATGTGTTCGTCTGTCAATTTGTTGCCCTTGTTCTTTGACTATGATGCAATCATTTCTTGAAACAGACTTTGCCATGTCATGCACAAGATCATGCATTTTGCAGCAAAAGATATCATCCAATACAGTATCTCTTCTGAAATCTTGAAAGAAAGATCTATGAACTAAATTCATGAAGTACTCATTACCAACATCTTCTAAACACATGCTTTCATTTGATGACTGAACAAACCCTTGTGCCACCCAAAGTCTAATCAATACCTCCCTGTCCATCTGATAATCTTTTGGAAACAACGAACAAAATGCAAAACATTTTTTCAGGTGGATGGGTAGATGATCATAACTAAGTTTGATAAGTTGAAAAACTGTATTTCCTCCTTCTTCATCGATTTTGCCAAGATCTTTATCTTTGAAGTTTAACCAATCATTTTCTGTCTGCATGGAATACATTAAGCTTCCAACACTTCTAATGGCTAGAGGAACTCCTGAGCATTTTTTCATAATCTCCTTACCAATGGACACCAACTTCTGATTCTCTGGCTCTTTGCCATTCTCAAAAGCTAATTGGCTGAACAATTTCCAAGCTTGTTCTTCATCTAGACCCTTTAACAAGAAGGGTGAAGATGCTCCTGTTATCTTAGCCACCTTTTCACTTCTTGTGGTTATGATTATTTTACTTCCCTTTGCTCCATCCTTTAACAGTGTCATTAATCGAAGCCAGTGCTCACGATCCTCATTCCATATGTCATCCAGGACAAGCAAATATCTCCTTCCTCAATTTTTTTGCGGAGCTCCTGCTGCACTCGATCCATCTCATCATTAGTTTTGGATTCTAGTATCCTTTTAGCAATAGTTTTCACATCAAAATCCTCAGACACACACACCCACATTTTCAACTCAAAATGCAATTGAACTGCTTTATCATTGTATAAGGGTTGAGCAAGTGCAGTCTTTCCAAGTCCTCCAATTCCAACAATGGAAATAATTGAAACATTTTCTTTCATATCCATATTGGTATTCAACAACGACTCTACAAGGTGATGCTTCTCCTTCTCTCTTCCAATAACATCCTCCTCACGAATGAAGGAGTGAGTTTCTCTTTGCTTTACAACTCGTTCCTCAAGACTGCGATTAGATAATTTGAAACTTCTTCTGTCAACATTAAGGGCTTCTAGTCTCTTCCCAATATCTTTAACTCTCTGAGTCATTTTGAAAGTAAACACAAGTGGATTGGAAGAAGACAAGAAGATACGAACCTTTTTTGCCTTCTTATCTTTTGCCATCACTTCACGCTTCTTGTCTTCAGTGGAGAAGTCATCAAGCAAATTATCAGCATCATCAAGTGCATCTTTGAGCTTGTCGAGCCAGCATTGAAGTTGATGGTTGGTGCCCTGCTGCTCCTCTGCATCCAAGACCACAGCCTTGATGTCTGACATGTTCTCCATCAGCCTTTCAAGGTCATCTCTCATGTGCCAGTTTTCGGCCACCAAAGAACCCAGCTTCCCGATCAGTTTCTCAATGATGTTGAACAAAAGACCTTCAGCCATTTTCACAGGACTACTTTGCAGACTGAAGATTTGTTAAAAATAAAACAAAGAGGAGAAGAGAGAGAGCAAAAATAGAACACAGCTTTTATGTTGGAACTGCAGAATGAATTTTTGTTCTGCATAATTCAGCAGATTTTCAATGACTTGTGTTTTGTGAAAATATAAAGATACAAGCAAAAAAGTACAAGCAATGCTGACTTAGCTTAACTACTCCCCAAAATCATGGATTGTCACCCAATTTCAGCTGCTACACATTGACTAAACAGATTACAAATCAGAAAATATAAGAGTAACATATCTAACAGATTTTACATTCAAAATATCAAGAAAAGTCTCAAATCTAACACTCCTCCTTGAGAGTTTTCTTGAGCACTCCAAGTTTTGATCTAAGCATCTCAAAGTGTCCCTTGGAAAGTGCTTTAGTCATGATGTCTGCAATCTGTTTTTCAGAACTGCAATGCTCCAAGTTAGTTTCTTTTGACTTCTCTACTTCTCTAATGGCATGAAACTTTACCTTGATGTGCTTAGTTCTTACATGTTGGACAAGATTTTTAGCAATTGATATAGCAGACTTGTTGTCCACCCAAATGACAGTAGCTTCACCTTGAATCTGCCCCACATCTAATAAAATCTTCCTTAGCCAAATAGCTTGATTTGCAGCAGCTGCAGCTGAAATATACTCAGCTTTAGTTGAGGATTGGGCCACAACATCTTGTTTCTTTGAATTCCAAGAGAAAACAGCACTGCCAAATGAGAAAGCATAACCAGAGGTGCTCTTGGAGTCATCTATACTTCCTACCCAATCACTATCTGCATATCCTTGAAGCTCTCCACTCTCACTTTTAAAGAAATACAAACCATAACCAGCTGTACCCCTTATATATCTCAAAACTCTCTTTGCTGCTCCAAAGTGAACTTGACTAGGAGAATGCATAAATCTGGAAAGCAAACTTGCAACAAACATTATGTCTGGTCTGGTTGCTGAAAGATACAACAAACTTCCAATTATACTTCTATAAACAGAAGCATCTGCTTTGTTATCACCATCATCCTTTGATAATTTTTCATTCACAACCAGTGGAGTGGCAACAGGCTTGCATTTCTCCATGTGAAACTTTCTCAAAATCTCCATAGCATATTTTTTTTGAGAAATGAAGATTCCATCATATGACTGAAAAATCTCCATTCCAAGAAAATATTTCATTTCACCCAAGTCAGTCATTGCAAATTCTTTCTCCATATCATTCTTGAATTGGTTCAGGGAATTTGATTCACTCCCTATCACTAGTAAATCATCAACATATAAGGAAATAATGAGCTGCACTTCATTCTTTGACCACTTCACATACAAAGTGGCTTCATTTTCACTCCTTTTAAAGCCTTTTTGCAGAAAATAACTATCAATTCTGCTATACCAAGCCCTTGGTGCCTGTTTCAAACCATACAAAGCTTTGTGAAGCTTGTAAACTTTGTTTTCTGCAACCTGAAAAACTTCAGGTTGTTCAACATAGATGTCTTCCTCAAGCAAACCATTTAAGAATGCTGACTTAACATCAAAATGATATATTTTCTAGCCCAACTTGGCTGCCAAGGCTGCAAGCAATCTAATAGTATCATGTCTTGCAACTGGAGCAAATGTATCCGAAAAATCAACACCATGCTGCTGAAAATAACCTTTTACCACCAATCTTGCTTTGAGTTTGTTCACAGAACCATCAGGATTAAGTTTGGTTTTGTAAACCCACTTAACACCAATTACCTTTTGATTATTTGGTCTGTCTATAAGCTGCCAAGTTTTATTTTTCTCTATCATCTCCATCTCCTCTGCATGGCAGCTCTCCATCCTTTTATTTCAGCAGCTTCAGCATATCTTGCAGGCTCCAATGCAGCCACATTGCATCTAGCATATACATCTTCTAAGGTCTTGGTGCCTCTTACTGGAAAATCAGTATTATTATCATAATTTTCTCCTTCATCATCAAAATTTTGCTCTTGAGAATTGTCTTCTCCAAGTTGCCCCTTGCTTGGACCTTCTACTTGATATTTCTCCCAATTCCATTTTGACAGCTCATCAAATTTCACATCTCTGCTGACAAGAATTTTTTTGGTCTCCAAGTTGTATATTCGGTATCCTTTGGAGTTACTACTGTACCCCAAAAAGATGCCAACTTCAGATTTATGATCAAGTTTGCCTCTCTTCACTTCAGGAATAAGAGCATAACATACACAACCAAAAACTTTTAGATGCTCCATCGAAGGCTTCCTTTCATACCATGCTTCAAAAGGTGTTTTTCCCTTCAAAGCTTTGGTGGGCAGCATATTCAACAAGTATACTGAAGTATTAACAGCCTCAGCCCAAAAGGTTTTTGGAAGACCTTTCTCAAACAACAAACACCTAGCCATTTCCATAACTGTTCTGTTCTTCCTTTCACTCACTCCATTTTGTTGGGGAGTGTAAGGAACAGTCAATTGATGCTGAATTCCTGCTTGCTCACAAAAATTTTTAAATTCCCCTGTTGTATACTCAGTTCCATTATCAGACCTGAGCCTTTTTATTTTACATCCAACCTCATTTTCAACCATGAGCTTAAACTTCTGAAATGCAAGCAAACACATCAGATTTTTGCCTTAGAAAAAACACCCAACTCATCCTTGTGAAATCATCTATAAATAGCAGAAAATACTTGCTGCCATTTAGAGAAATTGTGCTCATTGGACCACACACATTAGTATGTATTAGCTGTAATTTTTCATTAGCTCTCCAGCTTGCTACTACAGGGAATGGCAATCTACTTTGTTTTCCAAATTGACATACATCACACAAATCAACATCATCATCAATGGAAGGTAAATTCTAAACTAAACCATTTGAGCTCATTTGCTTCAAAGTGGAGTAGCTAAAATGACCAAGTCTTTTGTGCCATAAAACAGAATCATCTACTGCACTTGGAAAGGCATGCATAGTAGTTTGTTTCCACTCTATTGGAAAACTTTTATCTCTCATTTTGATAGACATTAGCTCACACCCAGATGGATCAAATATGGTGCATATCATGTCTTCGAAATGCAGGGTATAATTCTTTTCAAGCATTTGGCCCACACTCAAAAGACTTTGATTTATCTCAGGCACATATAAAACATCCGAAATATATTTAGTACCTAAGGGAGTTTTTACAGCAACAACTCCTTTGCCTTTGACATCAACACTTTCTCCATTGCCAATGGTGACTTTGGAGAAATAAGATTGATTCAACTCCTTGAAAATGCTAGCATCATGAGTCATATGATTTGTACATCCATTGTCTATAAGCCACACCTCTTTGCTACTGCATGCTGAATAGCAAGAAGCAACAAATAAATGCTCCTCATTTTGTTCTTCATGCTCAGCAACTTGGGCTTGCTGTCCCTACTGCTTTGCCTTGTTTTTGCAAACTTTCTCCATATGACTAAGCTGGTTGCAAGCTCTGTATTTGACTCCTGGCCTGAACCAACAGAAATTTTCTGTATGATTCTTCTTTTTACAGTGAGGGCAAGGTGGATACTTGTCTTTCCAGCCTCCTCCTTTGTTGCTTTCTTCTTCTTTTTTTCCTTTTCCTTTCTTCCCACCAAATGGCTTTTTTCCAAAGCTATTGCTACCTTGAGCTTTGCCTTTGGTACTAGCCACAAAAGCACCTTCAACATTTTCTGTCATCCTCAAGGATCTTCTCTGTTCAGTGGCTTGCAGAGCATTTACAAGCTCTGCAATTGATATTTGAGAAAAATCCTTGTTTTCTTCAAGAGAGGAAATTTTGGACTCAAACCTCTCAGCAAGACATACCAAGATTTTCTCCACAACTCGTTGATCACTAAGTTCTTCACCTAGTAATCTGATTTGTGTAACCACCTTGGAGAGCCTATCTGCAAACTCCTTCACTGTTTCAGCTTCTTTCATTTTAATTGCTTCCAATTCTCTTCTCAAATTTAACACCTTCATCCTCCTTGTTCTTTCACTGCCTTGGAACTCCTCCTTGAGTTTGTCCCAAGCCTCTTTTGCAGTCTCAAGATTCAATATCTTGATAAAAACATCATCATGTACAGCTGCTTGTATGATGGCAAGTGCTCTGCCATCCTTAACCACTTCTTCATTGTGGAATCTTATCTGAGCCACTGTTGGGTTGTCTGGTAAAGGAGCTGGATTGCTTCCATTTTCCACCACTTCCCACAGACTTTGAGCTCTCAAATAAGTTCTCATCTTTGTAGCCCACAAATCATAATTTTCTCCTACCAATACTGGAGGTGGAGGTAGGGAACTGCTGTTGGAAGCCATTGGTTGAAGGTTTTTTGTGTGGGTTTTCTTGCTTGTTTTCTCTCACTCTGTTTTTCAATTTTTTTATCACACTCACAGACCCTTAAAGATCAATGAAGCTCTTGATACCATGTTAAAAATAAAACAAAGAGGAGAAGAGAAGAGAGAGCAAAAATAGAACACAGCTTTTATGTTGGAACTGCAGAATGAATTTTCGTTCTGCATAATTCAGCAGATTTTCAATGACTTGTGTTTTGTGAAAATACAAAGATACAAGCAAAAAAGTACAAGCAATGCTAACTTAGCTTAACTACTCCCCAAAATCATGGATTGTCACCCAATTTCAGCTGCTTACACATTGACTAAACAGATTACAAATCAGAAGATATAAGAGTAACATATCTAACAGATTTTACATTCAAAATATCAAGAAAAGTCTCAAATCTAAGAAGATTGTTTTCAAGTTCACAATGATGCCTTGGATTCCTTTGTATTACAACTATTTTATCTAGTTGATGAGAAAGTAAAGGCTATGCTTGTTTATTTATTAATTTAATAAATAATAACGACGAATCGTTTACATTGATAATATTTTATTTCCAACATGAAATTGTTAACAAGATGTCGGCCAAAGCATATCCGAATAATGCCTTAGATTCCTATATAGGATAATTATATTTTAATTAGATGATAAGAAAACAAAAATATTAATTCTTGGAACGAGTTTTTTATTAGTTAATTTATTAAATCCAGTAATAACTATATATAGCATATCGCGTGGCTCTATAATGAAAGTGTTTATAAAGTCTTTTCATTGTCACTCTTGAATCATGACCATAAAGGTTAATTCATTCTTTTTTATTAAATTCACAGATCATATTTGCAGAGTGAAAACCGTTTTCAAAAATGTGTTCTACGAGTATTCATGAACATGCCTTAAATTCCTTCTTATTACATCTATTTTATCTAACCAATGAGAAAGCAAAAACAATTATTTAAGTAATGATGCTTGTTTACTTATTACTTCAATAAATAATAATGGCAAATGGTTTGCTACATGATAATATTTTATTTCCAAGATGAAATTATTTACACGAAGTCGGCCAAAGCATCTCTAAATGTTGCCTTGGATTCTTTTATATGATAATTATATTTTAACTGGATGATAACAAAGCAAAATCAAAAATTCATTAATTTGTTAAATTAAATAGTAATGACAAAAAGCTGTTACATCATCAAAATAATATATTATTTCCTTCTATACTTTATCTCCAGAGTTTCTGAGTTTTTTCCTTACGAGAAACATGTATTTTATTAAATTATATATAATTTACCGCATGGGTCTATAATAGAAGCGCTATAAAGTTTTTTTAATTGTGACTCTCTTATCATAAATCACCATTAAGTTTTAATTTATTCTTCTTTATTAAATTCTCAGTACAAAAAATGTGCTTTATGAGTATTTACGATGATGCATTAAATTCCTTTGCAATACAACTATTTTATATAGCTGGTGAGAAAACAAGAAAAATTGTTCATGTACTATGCTTGTTCATTTACTAGTTGCTCACCCGTGCTATGCACGGGATTTTTAATAGTGTTTAACAAAAAAAAATTACCATGTAAAAAATAATGATTCTTTTTATAAGTTAAAATAGAAATATTGATCAAATTAAAATGGATTATATTTCTGATAATTTTATTCAATATCAAACCATCAAAAAAATTATAAATTTTTTCGCTATATTTCAATTTATCATTTATTTATTGTTATTTATATAATTTGTTGCACTCATGATGGCAAAGAAGTATCATTACATACTTAACCATTACAATGTCAACCTTAAATTATTATTTTAGAGTTATTCGGTGTATGATATATTATTTTAGTATGATGAGAATTCATTCATTATATTTCTGTCAAGCTCAATTTCGTAACCGAAATTACATATATATATATATATGTTTTATTGTAATGTGAATCGACTTTTATCTTAGAATTTTTAGAATTTTTTTTGAAAAGTAATTGGTTTAAATATCAAATATTCAATCCCCTCTCTTGGTGATGCCCCATTTTTTTTCTTTATTTTTAAAATGTAAAAAATAACAGAAAAAAAAATTAAATTTGAAAGAGCAAATATATTTTACATTTTTGGGAATGCGCTTTTTTTTGTATACAATATTTCTAGTAGCTGAACTTCTTTGATTTTCTTCATCACAAATTAAAATCCTTAAACTTGATTAAATCTTCACTCGTAAAACCGTAACATATAATTGACCACCTTAATTATGTAGTTTATTTCATTCCATGTTAGAAAAATTACATCTTTCTCTGTTTAGATTGAGATCTACTTTGCAGTCATGGTAGTCAATACAAACAAACAAACACTACTTAGTGGGATAATTTTTTTCTATAAAAACAAAAAACTTTAAAGTTAGAATATCACTACAATAGAACAACGTTTTAGAGTCGGCCAAAAGCCGACTCTAACATGCAAAAGCCAACTCTAATGTTGTCATAATGTCGAACATGCAGCAAAAAAATTGTTGACTCTAATACACTAGACACTAACATCATCACGTCAGTTAATTAAGGCTGATACTATTTAGAGTTAGCTTAACCAATGTTTAAACTGTCACAACAAGAAGTTGTAGCTAACTATTTTAATTTTTAAATTAATTTCTATAAATTTATTGTTGGCTAAGTTGACTCTATGTTATTTATTTTTTAAAATTTTGTTTTCACTTAGAGTCGGCTTAGTCGACTCTATCATTTAGTTTATTAATTTTTTTCTTTTAGAGTTAGCATAGATGATTCTATGTTTAGTTATTTTAATATTTTTTTTTCCATTTAGAGTTGGCTTATCTAACTTTATCTTTAATTATTTTAATATTTTTTCTTGTAGAATTGACTAAGCTGACTCTACTTTTATTTTTTTAATACTTTTCTTTTCACTTAGAGGTGGTGTAGCCGACTTGATTTTTATTTTTTAATATTTTTTCACTTAGAGTCGACTAGACCGACTCTAAGGTTTTTTTTTTTTATATAAAACTCTTTTTTCACCTACATTCTACTGATAATTAATTATTCAAGTGAAGAATGCAATTTTAATTAATGAAGATAAAACAATATAACTACATCAACTATTCAACTATAGTCCTAATAAAGCATTTGATTCATGAACATAACAGATCACAAATATCATTAATATCTATACATACCCAAAGAGTCTAAGGGCATGATCAAAATATCATGATCTAATAAGTAGAACTATAGTATCAAGATGACTACTATCTAAAGTTCTACTATCATACCCTCGTAATGTAGGGACATTCAAAATACCAAATCTGAATTCAACATATATCAAAGATTCAAATTAAATGATAAAAGGAGCCGAATTCAATTCCCACTACCTAAGCTCCTGTAACAAAAAGCAATCTATCCTAAGCAATTCCCATTGCCTATAGTCCTGCAACAAAAAGCAATCTGTCCCAAGAAAATTCCACTACCTAAACAATGTATACCAAGCAAGTTCTTTGGCCCTGGCTAGGCTATACCTGCAGAAGAAAGCTAAATATTATTATAAGGAATGTCATGATTCAGTATACATAATATATTAGTAATACTGACAATAAATAATCCATTTCTTGCTAACATCATAGGCTGGTTAAGTTGAAATGATAATGCAATTAAAATGAGTGCAACATTGCTGTATTTTGAAATTATTTGCTGTAAATTCAAGAGAATTATGGTCATTAGAAGGGGGAAAATGTGAGGTAAATATTTAGATTGAAATTTGAATAACCTCCATCACTATATAATGTACAGTCTGTTTAAGTAGAATGATGCTAATTCACAAGCATAACAAGAAAACTATTTAGAAAGAGTAGCTATTGGTGGAGATAATGGCACTTGAACCATTCGATGATATTGGTGGAAATTAATAAGAACCAACTTACCAACAAAGAGTAGCCCGAATCTCGGTTGAACAAAGTTTAGGTGCACAATTGTCCAAATGCCTGAATCTCAGTTCCAATCACCCCAGCTGAATTTTATTTTGAATTCAGATTGAGCCACCTTATAATTGGTCCATCTAAGCATAATGAAACTATTTTTTTTTTCTCTTATTATTGTCAACTTCTACTCACCCTCTCTACCTACCCATTCTCTGTTTAGTTATTCCAAATTTCAAGCACACTAAGTAGAACATGTTTCAATACTCATGAGAGATACATACTGTACAGTACATCAATCTGAAGTTTTACAAATTGTTAATATGTAGTACATCAACAGCAAACTGTAAAAATGAAACTTACTCTTACAAAAGGAAGAAGTGTAAGGAAAAATCATAAGTTCATGAATGAAAGATATCTTGAACCTGAATGGACAGCTCATGTCTTAAAGAAGCACCACAAATTTAATAGTCTCCAGCTCGGGGAACAAATTGTTACATCATCATGGGCAGAGACTCAATTTTAGATCATTTCAACAAAACATTATAAAAAGGGTCTCAGAAAATAAAAGACTTACCTTGAGACTTATCCGCAATGAATGGATAAATGTTTTTATTAAGCATTTTTCAGCCTCATTTTGGCATAACAAAACTTGTAAAAAATAATAACATGCACAATGACAAAACAGTCAGCTTTCCATTGTGGTATCTTGAAATTTAATGCAGCCAAGTTCACTTGGGAGTTTTTTCATTATAACTAAAAATAAAAATAAAAAATACCAATGTGCATGTGTGTAAAATCATGCTCACGTTCTGTAGTACTTTATGCATACCGCCTCTGCCCAAAAATAAATAAATAACTACTACCAAATGATATTTTTAATGTTTTATATCATATCATAATATTTCTTTTGTATCCCATGTTTCATTATGTTGCTTTGGTTTCAGGAATTTTATGTTCCTCTGTTAGATACCCCAAAGGAATTTGGAAGGAACTCCCCTGTTATTAAACCAACAAAAACACTTACTATGTGATTGTGGATTTGTTGGATACATGATTTTATGCTTTGTATTTGGTGCCTGGTGTTTTTTAAATTTTTGTTAACTTCTGTCTGTGAAGCCTTAGATATGATATTTTTTTTATTGCTAACTATTAATCTCTTACAATAGGAAAACAACCTTGCTCAACAACTAATGATATTTAACCAAATACGTACCTGAATAATTTCGACTTTACTCATTGTTGGCTTAATGACTCCAGAATCTAAGTTATTTCTGATTTCTCCTTCCAAAAGGTCCAAACCCATGCTGAGAAAAAAGGGAGCAAAAAAATAGCTTTATTTTAATGGAATAGAAAAGAATGCCAATGCTTATGTTTGTGACCCTTATATATCCATCATCATTTCATGTCTTTTTCTCAGTTGTTACTTTTCTCTAGGGGAAATATTCAAGTCAAATACCTGACATCCAAGATCCCCAAGTCCTAAAATTCGTTCACCATCTGTTACAACAATAACTTGAATACTCCTCTCAGGCCAATTTTTCAACACCACAAGGATCTTCGCCATAAAAAAGGCAAGCAACTCAATAACCCTAAATTAAATGTTGTCCAAAATTGCATACAAGCACAAGAATAAAGAAATTTATACTTCTCTTTCAAACTTATGAAAAGACGCTGAGAACGCTTGAAGATGCTCCCATATTTCTAGCAAGCCTCACCAAAAGTAAGAGTATACCCAACTGGGAGCAGTTCTTCAACATTATCAACTAGAAGTTTGTAAAATATCCTTTCATTTGTACCCACTACAGCATAAAATCTTATAGAAACTCAGACCACAATTTCAGCTAACACAAAAATGATCAAATATAATTATTAATATTCCTGTATGTTATGTTTGGATGTTTTGAGTGAAGGGTCAGAATTTTATTAAAGTCAACAAGTTCAATTTCTGCTAATTAACCACAACTATAAACAACCTTATAGTCTAGTCTAGTGTATAAAACTAATTGAAGCCATAAAGCTCAAAAAACTGAGAAAGTATGCAAATTATGAAACGACATTGGCATTGACCTGGCAACTGAGAAATTTCCAACAGAAGACAAGTTGGTCCTTGGTAGCATGATCCTCACCGTAGACTTGATCACCTCATCCACCCAAGTATCACATACTTTTAACATTGAAATTGAAATTGAAAGCACGCAATGTAACCAAACCAACATGCCAAAAAAACATGACTGTGAGTTGATGGGATGTTTACTAAAATAGAAAGAGAAAGAGCAAGGAGGCTTGTAAAAATGAGAGAAGAGATGTAGAAACCTAGAACTTGACGAGAAAGGGAGCACAATGGCTTATTTCGTACTTAGAAACACAATTCCACAAGAACCCTGTGAGTGAATCAAAATATACAAAACAAATTATCATTCTTATCTTTATTTTTCAGATCAAAAGATGATTTCAGCATACATGACAAAGTACGACGAGCAGTGGTTTGGCGGAGCGGCATTGGAGTACAGCGAACGACTGGTGTGGAGTGACATCAGAGTACGTGGAGCGAGCGGTGGTCCGATGAGTGGCGAAGTTGGGGTTTAAGGACAGGGTCCTTTAGATATGCATACGAAGGAGGGAACTTCAAACACGCCAATTTTGAGTTTTATGTTCAATACGTTTTATGAATACAAAATAAAATTTTTAATTATTATTCTTATTATTATTATTGTTATTATTAATATTATATAGAGTCATCCATGGTCGATGCTAGCACTAAATTTATTTTTTAAAAAATAAAGAGAAAGTAAAAGCTATAGCCGACACTACTACAAGATATATTTAAAAAATAAATAAAAACTACGTAGCAACGGCTTGGGCCAACTCTAACAATAAATTTTTTTTTATGAAAACAACGTAAATATTTTCTTTCAAAAAATAATAATAATAATTTAAATAACATAGTGTTGGCTTAGAGACAACCTGACTGACTCTATGAGTGATGACCATTCTTTTTTATTCAATAATATTCTTTTAACTACACTATAACGTTAAATTATTTTTTATCACAAATAAAAATAATCCTTTCAAAGTAAAATTTAAATAATTATGACTAAAAATTAATAGATTTCTTTAACTATTTTTTAGCAATTAATTAAACTATTTTACGATTTCATAAAAATGAATTATTTTAAATAATTTAGGTGAAATAAATTAACATGAAAAGATATCCTTTGTACTAAGAAGAGTACATTAAATAATAATCACAAAGCTATCGTCTCAAAAGTGCACAAGTTTAACATGAAAGGATATATTTCATCTTTGTACTGTTTTAATTAAATAGTGTCTCTTTCACATACTTTAATGTTGGGAAACTTAGTAAATACTGGAGACAACTAAATAAACTAAACATGTGGAAAGTAATTAAATTCGCCACGACTCAATCCACAGAACCATAAACCATTTGCTAACATATCAAAGTGGATATTGCATATACCCTAACCAAAATGTCCAAGCCAGTTTAAATATGTTGATCGTAAATTGGATATAGACTTGTTTTGCACCAGTGTCATCAACTTTATTTTGCTTATTTTTCGAGACATGATTAATTTTTATTTTAGTTCTTCAACATATTTTTAAATTTGATGCTCATAAATGATATATATATATATATATATATATATATATATATATATATATATATATTTAAAATGGTCATTATCATCATCTAGTGATCATAATCTGACGATTTAGGCATATCACATTAACAGTCACTTGAAATGACATGTGCATGATGTATTTAAATGCATGTTGCATTATTAATAAATGGTGCTAAAAAACCTTTTTTTATATATTTTTAAAATTTTATAAAGGAAATAAAACATTAAATTCTAATAATTTTCTCTTATTTTTTTATTTCCCTTTTTCCATCAAATCACTTCACCCATCAGACTCTTGACTTTTTTTTCTTTTTATCTTAATGATCATTTTCTTTATTAATTAGGATTTGTGGAAAGATGGTTAGTTGATCATTATTGATATGTCGCCATGCTATCTATTAACTTTACCATCTAATAAAACAATATCTTAGAGGAGACATGTTTCGTCAAGAGCTTTGTTTCCCGCCCAATTCCATACCTTCTTTTTTTTTTTTGGTTGTTGTTATATTTTGTTAACAGATTTTTGTTATTCTAATATTTGTTATTTTATTATTTGACGTTGCCAGCCTTTTCCTCGATCTTTTTTAATATTTTTGATAATCTTTGTCCTTATCACTCTGATGCTTTTTATCTTCTCCCTATTATAAGTAACTTCTACTTTAACCAATTTAGTTAAACACTTAAATTAATAGATTGAAGCATGCCAACAATATAAGTGCATGCTCAACTTTGGAGAACGACAAACTATCATACAGAAGCTCATCCAACAAAGTAATAGCATTATTTATCGATATCAGTAGAAGAAACAGATGACGCGGACAAACCTTCTAGCTATCAGTGAGAAAACCAGTAGAAAAGAATTGTCCTCCTAATATAAGGCTCACAACTCATAAATGTACAAAATTACACCAACATTTCATGTGTCTTCTGGATAATAAACATAGAACTTCCCACATAGAGCACGTCTTTGCATAGTCTAAGAGAGCCTCTGGACATCTTGTTTTGACATGCCACTCCCAAGGATCTACCGTTGAATCATATAAGAGAAAACGGCCGGAAAGTGTTGGAGAATGAAGTCGCATATCACATAGGATGAAGAAAAGTAAAGTGTATATAAGTGAGATGGTTCTGTCCAAAAAATGTCTGGATATTTTTGGACCAATTCTGATACTTTTATACAACTCACTAAACCTACACTCCTCACATTGTGCCTGTGTATAAAATCCAAAATGGTATCAGAGCCTAATGCCTAACAAGCCATATTAATCCCAAAAAAAAAAACTAAAAACTAAAAAACTGAAGAAAAAAAATGTGAACTGGGCCTCTAAAACTCAAGTGAAAGGAGCACATGCCCAGACAAGAAGGCCTTTGAGGCTCTCTTGAGTATAAGCCCAGGAAACGAAAAAGAAGAAGAAAAGAAATGAGTCACAATTGGGCCAATAAATAAAAAACCCAATTGGACTTGAGGAAGAGTGTTGTAGAATGAAGTCCCACATCATATGGAATGAAGAAAAGTAAAGTATATATAATTGAGGTGGTTGTGTCCAAAAAATGTCTAGACATTTTTGGACCAACTTCCACACTTTTATACAACCTATTAAACCTACACTCCTCACATTGGGCTTGTGTATAAAATCCAAAAGAAAAACCTAAATTTAAGGTAAAGATGCAAAATCCAAGCTTACAGTTTGCAATTTTTGATGATCTTTAACCACATGCAGAAGAATGACTTCAATTGTGATTATTCCTGCATTATTCAGCTTTTTGTGAAATGACCCATTCTTGACTATCTTCTCCGATCTCCAAACTTTATCAGTCAATGTAGGAGGATAATGCTTCTTCTAAATTGTAAAAAAAAGGTTAGAATATTAAATTTAAAAAGAATAATGCAAGTCTAATTAGCAAGCTTATCAAGAATGATTGCACACACAAACTGCAAGTCCTCTCCTTCTTAATTATATAAAGTATAAAGACTATCATTTGATTATAAATCATAAATTATGAACCTTCACTACTTCTACAAGTCAAAACCGTAACGACCCACCTTCGTCATAAGAAGACTTCACCAACGTAATCGTGATTCAATTTTAATTTCATTCAGGAAATTTCTTTTTTTATTTATTATGAAAATGAGTAAGAATTTATTATGGCCTCGAATATTCTTTTATCAACCAGTGCCAACTTAGAATAGAATAAAGTCTACATTACTAAACATGTGAGAAAAGAAGTATCATACTCATAAAAATATAAGCATTAACATGTACAAACAAGATGTGATGTTTCGTATGCTAACTCATGCACAAGAAATCAAAATACGCTAATGTGAGGTGTGTGTGTCAATATATGTGACCAACCTACCAATGCAACGTGAGAAAGGTGAAGGAGACACATGTGGGCCCTTCCTAACCTAAGTTTGTCATAATGATTGACTCACATATCTACAGGGAAATAATCCATTACAAATCTCATTTCCATAACTAAGGCTCTAGATACATGGTGAGAGGAATGGCACGAGTCGCCTCTAATACCTCTATATATGAAGGCCTCTTACCTCTAGGGGCATCTGGTAGAGCCAGATCGAAGAAACTATAAGGTCATTTAAAGGATCGAAAGGTGACTCCTCCAAGTTCCATTGGGGTGTCTAGGTCTGCCATTTAAACAAAGATGGTACTTCTGTCTTGCCATGTCCTTCAATACTAACATGCACTCCCAATAGTTGAAAAAGAACTAGGGATCAGGGTGGAACTCTGTCCATTTACTTCCATGACAATGAATCATTGCGATCATTACAGTCATGCACACATAATGACGCATAAGCAAGGACAAGCTACACAAAGGAGAATAATCATAACAATACAAATAATACAATCTATTAAACATACACTTAAGCATACATTCTACTGCAATGGCATCAACATAAAACAAAGATTCAATCATTTTTATTATTCTTATTTATATTATAACCAAGTATGCAAATGTAGACAATGATCCTAAGCTCTCCATGGATATCTAAGTTTAGCAATCAGCCCAAATATTCTTTAATCATGGTATAGTCAACATAGACACCCTACCGAGGGTTAATAAAGCTGCATATGCCAAAACCATTTAGGGAATACCAACTATTGATCATGGAAACCAGTGTACTCGTCAGGATTTTTGTATGGGAGAATCACCACCATGACCCAAGGTTTGCAAGACCCTAGTCTCTTGTGGAATCATGCCATCCTTAGTCATAAAGCTTTCACTCTCAGTTTGCACCCGAATAATCCTATGATACTAACACCTTTACTATCATATACTCACAACAACGCGTGCGTGCATGACGATCAATTCATCACAAACAGACATTGATAGAATCTCATGTTAACAACCACTTATCGTTCACATCCTAATAAGTCACAATCACCGATTTTCAACATATTAATCATGCCATCAACACAATTATTCACCATGAATTCACCTAGCTTATCCTCAAGATAATAACATCTTCATGTACTACAACACTGGCGTTATCCAGCATTGGCCCATTGTCATGTGCCACACCAAAAAGCCCTATCCATCAGTGGCTCTACTACAATATCTTATCCAATGCGATCCTAATAAGGATAATCGAGATCCTTTCTTTAAAAGCACCTCATCAATTACAACAATTTTCTTTAAGTCTTTTATTACTTTCTTTTGTTTAAAAACTACATTATTTATCTTAAATTCACTTATTTGGATGAAAAAGGTTTGGAAGAAACATTAATTTTTATCCAATTCTATATAATAATTATAAGATTAATAATTCTATTTTAAATATAATTTAGATAAAGATTTTTGAATTGAAATTACTATTTTAAAACTTAGATCATAGATTTTTATAGAAACTTAGTTTCATAAGTTGTAACACTACTCTTTACAATTAAGTCAATTAATACCTTTTAAAATATATAAAAATAGAAAGGATGTATTTCCTTGAAAATCATATTTAGCTTTTACTTAAAAAGATCCACAATTAAGTTTTAAATATAAAAATATAACATTTTATAAAACTAGTAAAAAAGTTATAAAACTTTTTGTCAAAAACAGATTCTCGTGGCTGCTAGTTTCTAGCCTCAGTTTTGAAATTCAGTTTGAACAAGTAAATGATTTCTTCTTAACATGATTCATGGCTTGAAAATAAAATTTTATCTTTTTTTCTAAATCATCCAAAATCACCTTAAGCAAAAATCTACAAATAAAGATACAAAAATAACAAAATAGTAAACTGGAAGATCGTTAGAGTTTTTTTTTTTTTTTGTCATTTTCACATCCATATTAAAACATTTAGCAGCAAAGTGTTTTATTTTCTAATAGTACACTAAAAATCTTTTCAAAAATGATCCAAATCGTTAAAAACAAAGGTCTACATGATTTTCAAAACTTCACAGTTTTCAAAAACACTTCTAGCCAGAAAATAGGTACAACCTTCAATTTCTAAAAATCATTAAAAATAGAAAACTATACTAGATATAGACAAGCCATATATTCTTGGAAATCTTATTGAGCCTTGTTTTCGGTCATTCTAAGAGTTTCAACAAATACACCACCGAATCTTCCACAATCGTGTTTTAGTACAAATTGTTAGACTGACTTTTTCAAAAATCAACCACAACTTTCAAACGGCACATCTTCTTCATTTTTTTAACTTTTTCATTCGTTCTTGAGTCCATTTTAGAGAAAATTTTGTCTTGTTTACAACAAACAAACAAACAAGAATTCAAAAATATTAATCACGGCTCACGTTACAGCAAAAATAATGAGTAGTGCTCAGATAAAAAATGAAAACAGCATCACGAACATTTAGCATACCTTCAAACAAATGGTTTCTTTTATCAAGCAAGCAACTTTTAAAATATCTACAAAATTTATCAGTTGTGGAGTACACCAAAAACAGTAGCACCATAATAAGAACACACAAAAAGGATAGCTTAGTTTCCTTACTTCTAAAGACTTCACAGAATGGGGCCTTTGATAAGAGAATGGCGAGATGGGTGGTTCTCTTTGGACTTTGGCTTGAACAAGCTTCAATAATGGACACAAATTAACAACCCAAGATACCAAAACAATTGAGGTCAATTTGGTTTCTCAAAAAAGCAAGGAATGCAATAGCTTAATAAGTGTCTTAGAAGAGAATGGAAGAAGAAAAAAGAAAAAAGGATGAAGAGGTGTGAAGAACTTACCAAGACTGAGAAACCTTCCACCAACACTTAGAATGATTTTTGAGAATAAGGAAAGGGGCTCTAGAGTGCCACGATTTTGAGCTCTTAAAGAAAGAGGAAAGTGTTTTAAAATTTGAGCCAAGTTTAAGCTTGAGTAGCAAGTTGGAGATTAATTAGGTAATTGACAAATAAGCAGAGTTTGGGTAATAAAATAAAAAAAAACATCAACTTCTCCTAGAAGTTGAGGGAGCATCCAAAAAGGGAGAAACAAGGGGTGTGAAGTGATTTTGGTATATCAGGGTACAATTTATAAGATAAGATGTCATACTTAGATATTAACTAGGTTTTAACGTCTAGTTAGGATGAAACTAGTCTAGTTTGCTTTGGAAAATAGATTGATCATTTAATTTAGTTATGCTAGGACAAATAGTTATAGGATTAGATAGTAAGAATTTTATTTTCTTATACTGATCGAGAAAAGCAGTCAAATATTGAAATTTAGCAAATTAGGTTTAAGGTTTTTCAACATTCAAACTAATTAGGATGATTAAATTGGAATTTAAGTATTAATGAGTTTATGACTCACAAATATATCTTAGGGCATATTTGATCTACTTCTGTAGCAATTCAATAATCAATTTTCTTTATTTGATAAGTTTCTCAATAGTTGGTCTTGAGTAGAAACATATTAAAACCCAAAGTTCTATATCTTTTGGTAAGGAAGGTTATCAAACTAAATAGAATCTAATCATAATTAACAATTAATTAAGATTAAATTCTATAATCTCATGTTGCTCATATTCTTTACAGATAATCCCCATTTAGTTGGTATCATCACAAATTAAATTCTCATAAGAATTTCTATAGAAATTCAAACAATAATAAGAGGTATTTTTAATTATTATTTTTCACTAGAAATTAAATTTAATTCTTCTTTTCAATTATTTAATCACTTTAGTATAGATCAACATGCTGCAAATTTTACACTACTAGCTTTCACAACGTATCTGTGTGTTGCTGGAATTCAAACAAGCTCAATTTCTGCAGAAAACTCTACATAATTTTGCACAACAAGCAACTCTTTTTAAATGTTCATTTAAATTGAATTTTAATTTAATTTCTCTTTTCAGATTATCAACCATTTTTTCACAAATTATAAAAGATAGGTCCTACAAGAACCACTAAATCAGTATAACTTTTATTTTGCTTGCAAAATTGAACCTAAGGATGACTCATATGCTTGCATGCTATAAAGTAAACCACCAGCTTAACTAAGCTAGCAACATCACTTGGATGCTCTCAATCAACAAAGAAATGAGTCTTGACTTAAAAACAAATTAAAACCAAGCCAAGGAAAGACTATTATTCCATATTACAATTTTAGAAATATCAAAGCTTGCAACTTAATGCTATTTCCCTATCCCGAGCACCTATCAAAAACAGAACTGCATGCACACAATCATGAATGATGAAACTATTGCACACTATTTCTCTTTTTTATTATTCCACTATCAACACAATCCTTAAGGAGAAAATTTGATGGTGTTCCTGTTGTTTACACTTTATTTCCCAACATGCACAAGTTTTTAAAGTTAAATATATGTAAATATCAATATTATAAAGTAAATGCTAATACATCAATATAAATCAGAGTTTGTGGAAGGATCATAAACCGTGTTTAAAATTAAATGACAACAAAATTTGCAAGAAAGAGAGAAAGAGACAACCAAATAATTTCACCATATGCAAAGTAAATAATTTGGCCTGTTTGTGATGTGCATTGGAAACCAATAGAGTTTTCCATGTTTTCTTGAAATCCCACTTGAAGCATCTTATCAGCTTCATCAAGAACAACAAATTGAATATCCTTCAAATTTAGAGCACCTCTGTTGGGAAGGTCAATATTTTGATCAAGCAATCCCACGACAATATTAAAGCCATAATCAAGATGACTCATCTGTCAGAGATGGGTGTTAGCAACTTTTCTCTTTCTTATTTAAACAAGAGTATTATCAATTACCAAAAGGTCCACTAGATCTATGATTTCATCCAAAAATAATTTACTTTTTCTTTTGGGTAGAACATTAAGAAAACCTTTTCATATTCCAAGCAGAATAGATCCTTTTGTTACACAGTACACCCTGATTAGTTGACTCTTACATTCAGTTTATATGCACTCTGCTACTGCTACAAGAGTTATGAGTGTTGCTTGGATCGCACTTGTTATTGCTATCCCTAGATTGCCCAATTTCTAAAAGATAGACATTTATCAAGTTTATGTTTCATTATTACTGTGTTGTATGAAATGATGATTATGGAAGCCAATAAGGAATAATCTTCATGAACTATGTACTGTGATTAATTTTAGCTTTTGTGATATTGTTCCAAGCACAAATGAATTCATTATGCCTATTAAATAAATCAAGTGCAGCAGCACATAGTGTACTATTGAAGTCACTGGTGTGATCATAACCGGGATTTTCTGGACAAAGTCAGCCTTGAAAAATGAAATAACATTAAGTATTCCTCAAGGAAAATTAGAAAGCATTAGCCATTATTTTGTATTAAGTAAAATATTCACCATACATTTCAAGGGAAATATTGTAGATGCATTGACTTAGCTCCACTGATGATGCAACTAATTATTGCTGGATGGTCGTTCAATTTCTCTCAAGGAATTGAAAAACTAGCAATGCTCTATCATATAGTTAACCAAAGCAGCAAAAATGGGGTTTCTCCCTTCATCTATTTCAATGGTTAGGAGATGCTGAGGATCTAATCCATT